>JAECUM010042108.1:0-19843 GCA_016617855.1 Megalonaias nervosa
TACTATCATATGCAAAAGTATGAAGTGCAAGGAGTGATATGGTAGAAATATATCAACATCATCCTCACAAACACACTTATATACCGTCATATATAGTGTAAGGATTCTAATAGATTCAGTAACATATATCACCCTGAATGTTGTAGACGTACTGGCACACACAAAGAAGCATACTGGCACCCCTTAGAAGGGTAGGAGTGTTTGCACATATACAAACATATTATCACACCTTAAAGAAAGTGTAAGTCAGTTCCAAAATAGGTGTTAGTGACCATACGCTAATATATCGTACCTGTTGCTCATTGTTTGTTGCAAAAGTATGTCTTGAATTCTAAGGATGTGTGCTGCTTTGTAAACAAAATTTGATCTTGGATTGTATGTCTGAGTGTTTGTCTTTGAGGACGTGTGATGGTCATCAAGAGCCCGTGTTAGTTCCTTGCATATGAGTTTACATGGATGCTTGTCAAATTGTAAATAATGTGTGTCTGCATGGTAAGAACGCGTGTTAGTAAGGCTGGGCGTTTGATGTAGAAAAATGTATGTCATTGACCATTACATATCCCGAACAGTCCCTCATCCGTCGATTTGTAAGTATTGCTTTAGTTACTGTGAATATGTGCTGATCTGTGAAGGCGCTTGCTTATCTATCATTAGATGCATGTGTGTTTACTTCTGTTTCATTCCCATAGACGATTCTCTTGACATCCGTCATATTCGGATTCACATAAAGGGGTATACCTACCCATGATGTAACAGTCCTGCAAGCCCCACCCCGTCCCAAAACGTCGGCCCATGTTAAAGTTCCACTGCCAAATTCAACAGATCTAATATTTTCTGCACCATGTATGTGTTATTATGTATGTATTAAAAATGAGAGAGCTAGAGATTTAAAAAAAATATATATATTCTAATTGACTTTCTCGAGCGTCGTGATGGTGAAAAGAGTTTTTACGTTATGGCCTCAGTTGTTTGTTGTGGACATACTCTTCTCGACATACCCTTCGAACGTTACCAGATAGATGTTGTATCTTCTATCATAGCTGTTACGTATATGTGATTAAATTACTTGTGTGATAGTGTTAAATTCTCTTTTATTTTATTTTTGTTTCATTACATCTTATTGTAAGGTTAATATTTTTACTGGATTTGATATTTTTCCCAGTAAATTTAGTTCAGTTCTTTTAGCCTGATTAGAACGCAAAAACATTGCTACATTATATTTTTATCTGACCTAGTTCTTGATCTTGGTTCTGATTTCATAAACACTGAGTGAAAATGATTGGCTATTACCAAGGTCATGTTCAGCCCACGTGTTAGTTGTTGTAAATAGTTTTACTTTTGAATTCATTTCCTGTGTGGGAATTAGATTCTTAGATAGGGCTATTTTAGACTATGTGCTAATTGACTTATAGTGAGCGATCACGTGACCCATCACGCGGGCTTGAAATTACGTTTTAGTTGGGTTTAATACTCATATCTCAGTGAATTATAGTCAGTCGTATTCTGCACCTTTAAAGCTCAAGGTGTTTTTTACGTTGATGCCAGTTTAATTTAGACTTCTAAGTTTTTGGATTTAACAATTTATATTCTCTGGAAAACATACAAGTGCTCTTCTTTATAAAAATTCTTGGACAAAGACATTTAGTGAAAATTTATTCTGGAATTCTAAACTGGAACATTATAAATTGTGATTCAACGAGGAACTGTTGCCATCAGTACAACGACCTCATCTGACTTCATCGCCTTCCATATTGGAACTTCATCGAGATTCGAACTTGGATTCAATTAGAACTTTTTAGGGATAGGACTTATATTTTTGAATTCTAGGATTAATTTTTGGATTAGATTCACAAACCGTAAGTCCTATTTCATATTTGTATCTTGTTTTCTAGGGAAATAAATTATTTTGTTAAAATTTACAAAGCTTGTTGGCTTCACTCTTTTCTTTTGTTATTTTTGTATGAGCCTACACGCAACATAGCTAGGTTGTCATTTTAATCTCTAAACAAGTCTGAGTCCATGTTTGCCTTAATTTGCTTTTGGAGTTTCATGCTTCGGTTTTTTATATTTAAAAAAACTTTTTAAAAAAATTATAAAGGCGTAATTTATAACTCTTTCTCAATGTTCGCAGAAGGCGCAAAATGCATTCTCATGAATTTATGTAGTTTTATTGTTGTTGAAAGACGTCAAAGTTCAAAAGCAGTTCTGACATGTTAAGGATTTCATGAATAAACTGCGCCAGGGACAAGGTTTTTTCTTAAGCCATTAAGCTAAAACGTTACGTAACGGTACTTACAATGACCAGTGTTCTCATGTATACAAGTCATCGGTACTTTCCAGGTCACAGTGGTAAACATTGAAAAATGTTACGGAAAGTGCTGATAAAAGTTATTGCAAAAATAAAAATAAAATATTAAATCTTTTCTATGGTTAAAGCTGTAATGAAATTTATTTTAAATTAACAAATACACATATAAATAGTGTGGTATAAGCTTTATTTAGATCTAATCTATAATGTTTATTTATTAATTAGGAAATTAACTTGTTTCATTTCATTAGGGTCTTCTCTTCCACCCCGTTTCGAACTATTGCTTGTGTTTTGTGCTGCCAATGAATTTTTTTTTTGAGAGCAGAGCCATGAATATGTGTGGCTGTTTGTTTTAAATCAATTGAATATATTTTCTTTAATTTTTATTTTTTTTATTTTGAAATAATAGGAAGCATTTTGAATACGTCGCCTTTCACTGAAGGTGAAGTAAAAGATGGACCTTAACAAATGATGAAATTTTCTCATAACAATATTTAATAAACAAGTGTACATCTTGCATCAAAATTTTAAAATACTTGTTATCAGTGAAATTATAATATTTGCATGAAAATCTCACAAATATTTTATAACGACACGAATGTTGGAAAATCGCAAGGTTTTTCCTACATTTTGACCTAAAGCAATGTCTTTCTCATGGGATAACAAAAAACATACACAGAGACACCTATCCACAAAGAGACATTCTTAGAACAAAAAATATTTACGTTCTGGCACACAAAATCAAACTATCAATCAAAATAAGGAGCACTGATCTGAAAAAAATAAAATATTTGCAAATAACTACATGACCAAAAAAGGGGCTACTACATAAGAATATGACAAATAAAATCAGATGGTTCATGCGTCCTAGATAATCTTTTTCGAGTGGAAGGTCAAATACAAAAGTTTTAAAGCCGATGTATTGTTGGCCAGTTATACTATATCCTACTAATCTGACCATCCTTGGACTACCGCTCTGGTAGCCTAAGTGGTTGAGCGTCCGCCTCGGACGCGGGAGGTCGGGGGTTCTAACCCCAGCCAAGTCATATCATAGACATAAAAATGGTACTAGCAGCTGCCTCGCTTGGCGCTCAGCATTAAAAGGTTAGTGTTAGGACTGGTCGGCCTGGTGCCAGGATAATGTGATTGGGTGGGACATGATGTTACATGTCTGCGGCATGATGTCCCAGTGTTAGACATCACTATAAACTGCCACACTGCAGACATCGTAGCGATATGACTGAAATATTGTTAAAGCTGCGTAAATCTCCAAGTCTTCCACCGCCCTCTCCCCCCTCATTTGGACTCTTCTGTCAATGTTTTGTCTGTGATCAGTGTATTCAGTCATTAAGACAGATTTCAAACTAAGCACGGATCATCCATCTTTGCATAAGTGACTTTTTAGGTTGATGCGTTTTAGGATTTTTGGATGAATGAAATTGCAGTATAGACGTGTCTTGGAGTGGATTGGTTGGAAAGTCCGATATATATATATATATATATATATATATATATATATATATATATATATATATATATATATATATAGATACATAGATAGATAGATAGAGGAAAAGCTGATTGGAGGGAGACGGTGGTGAGTAGGTTGATGGATTAGTGAACGTGATGGATGGTTGTATGAAAAAGGGATTGCTACAAGTAAGAAACGCAATATTTATTCAAAAAGATATCCTTAACTTTTTTTTATATTTATCGTCCAAAACTTTCATATGCATTAATTTGTTTCTAGGCTAAGATTCACATTTATCCTGATGTGTCCTTTCTTTGAATAATGTAAACGTAAAGAGTTACTACCATTTGATCTCTCGATGGACTTCAAATTGTTCATGAATTACACAAGAACAATGTAAAAAAGTCAGTATCATCATGGCAGTCAAATATGAACGTATTAAGTTGAAATATACCTTGGACATGCTATACTGTGCGCCCTGGTTGTTATTTTACCAAGATTAGTATTAACTGTTTACCTGTATTTTATCAAGGAGCTGTACCACAAATGAAAAGGGCCAGATTAGTTGTACCTGGGCCATTTGTACCAGTGTTAATAAGATAAGCTCTCTAGGATCTTGTTCAGCAAGTATTGTAGCTGCAAACAAACGATGAAGCACGTATCTCTTACACCTTGAGACGGATGAAGGACATTAAGATCTCTTAAAGATAAGTGAACGTTTGAGAATAAAAATTCATCTATAACTTGTATCTATTTGAGGATACTTTTAACAGCTATTCAGATCTGAGCAAGAATTGGATGACACAGAATGGAAGATATCTTACTTTTACTTGCAAAATATTTATTGTATTCTTATCTCGATATATTTGTGTGTAGCAATTTATTTTTGCGCAATAAAACCGGCAATTTTTTAAACTAATCAGGTGCAACGTTTAGCAAGAACACTTTGCTATAAAATAATACTCAAAACAAGCAAACCTTTGATTATAAAAGAACATGTGTAATGACATGATAACCAACGATGTCTGAAGAAGATTGTATAATACAGGCAACCATCGTCATTTTTATTCAGCAGGAAAACATTTCACGAAAATAATACAATACAACAAAACCATCAACTATTTAGTCATTTATGAATACCTGTTTAGGCTGGATGTACGCCATATGCAGAAAAAAATCGAAAATCTTGTAAAAAATTACTGAATGGTGGTTAGTTTTGCCGACGGAAGACATATTCGAAATAAAAGAACTGAAGCTTTGTTATATCTAAGATTATATCTATGAAAAATTCATGGATATAATTAGCGTATCATTTTGATATCCAAACTGTTGACACTCGCTAAAGGAAGCCATTTCTTTCTGTTCATGACTATGTAAAGAAACTTTTTAAAGCAAACTCAAAGCTATGGATTCATGATATCAAAGTCTCAGATAACAGAATATTAAGTCAGCATTGCTTTGGCCTCGTGAGGACAGTATTAGTCGCCTTGTATTTCTTCCTGTATGGGCGCAACGTTGCAAGGTGTATTCCAAGCTCCACATTGGTATTTCCCGTTGTTGGCCACCTTGAGGCATATAAAGCAGAACTGCTGGCCACATCTGCACTGCATGTGCTTGCATTTGTCTCTGTGTTCAATCAGGAGGCCGCATTTTGGACAAGCCCGGACAGTTGGGCAACCCTTCACCCCAAATATTTCCTTAGTAGAAGGTTCTTTCAGTATCTTTAATCGGGGGTCCTTCCCATCGCAATCTTGGTTGCCGCAATTTACATAATTCGGCGATGACCATGCCTTCAAGCAATGCCAGCAAAACTCGTATGCTTTCCCTTTTTTCTTAGTACATATAGGACAAATGACGCAAATCTTTTTCTTGTCCTGCCTCTCGCAGAAGGATCCGCACTCTGGACATTCTTGCATTCCCATCGCTCGGCGGAGGAAGTTCTCAGAGAGCTTTGTTTCAAAGAAAGTTTCCTCCATCTCCGAAAGAACAACTATTTTTCTGATATCAGTGTATTCCCAACGTTTTCCACAATGTGGTGCAATAGAAGGGCAGAAGAACTCGTATTTTCCAACATCTATGAGGCTTCTGCAGAACTGAACCAGAGAGTTGGGACCTAGCAAAAATTTACTAATAAAAATGATCGATATAAAATAGGTTAATATAATTATATTCAAATATCTTTACTGGGAAAAAGGCCAATATTTACATATTGTTTTTGTCTTGTGCTTAATTTGATTTCAGTTTTTTTTATTAATCTTTAATTTCTTCTTATCTTTTATTAGCAATGGGGTATAGATATCATTTAAAGTATACGTGCTTGATTCTTGTGCGTCTAAATATAATCAGATGTATTTTCATTCAGCATATCAACATACATACATACATACATACATACATACATACATACATACATACATACATACATATGAAGTTAAATATACACATACAGGAAAATACCCAAATATATAGCGCACATGGATGGGTGGAGGGAAATGTGGTTGTGCTTCATGGTTTGGGTGGTGGCGAGGTGGATAGGTAGGTTAAAGCATAAATGTACCAATTGCATGTCCACACGACATAAGAGCTCTTTTTTCCGTCGGGTCATCGTCCATGTGGAGCATGTCAGGAAGATCTGTTAACACAGCACCATTTGCCAGACGCTTGCTTTCCCCTGATCCCCCCAGAAGGCGAAGAAGGATGTAGATATTGCATTGACTTTTCAGGTCATAGTCTTTCAGATACATTACTTTTCCGTCTTTCTTTGTTTGCAGTTCTTTCGCTGACAAATACAAAAAGAATGATAAACGGCTAAATATTAAAAGGTTATCAACAAACATCGATATGTAAATTCGGCAGCTCAAATATCTATCATTCCACTTGACATTAGACAATATATTTACCATAGTAACAACCCTTTCTGTATGGTATAGTTTAGGAATGTATTGGATCACAATAAAAAAAAAGTCATGTTCTGGAATGCAGTGTGTAAATTAATTGAATCAGACACTCTCAACATCTAGTCTTTTCATCTTAATCAACCTGTATCCTTGAGAACAAAACTAGTGTATTTGCAAACCCGGTCCATAATACATTGGAGATAACCGTAGACGTTTTGGATACAATTACCACTACGCGCATAATTTGTCCCAAACACGAATTGCCCCACAAAGGTGCTTTTGCCTATTTCCTCCACTTAGGTTTATACTTTGTAGAAAAGTTATAGTTCACTGAACATGACAATCACTATGGTCTCCATAGTTAATTGTTTGTGATACATACATTGTCTTGTCGGCAATTACTTCGACACAATGTGCCTGGGATATGGAGGAATTTTATTTCAATTGTTGGCCTCAAAAGCAATTGATAACCGTCTTTAGCAACTATTAAAAGGTAAATACCTGTACAGAGTATGTTCATAGTTTTATTTTCATATGCCAACATCAGTCACTCCTAACAATGTATTCGGGAGAATAAACGCCAAACAGCCAATTTAGTATAATTATTACAATTTATTGTGACCGCTCCGGTGGCCTAGTGGTTAGAGCGTCCGCCTCGGATGCGGGAGGTCGTGGGTTCGATCCCCGGTCGAGTCATACCAAAGACTTACAAAATGGTACTAACAGCTGCCTCGCTTGGCGCTCAGCATTAAGAGGTTAGTGTTAGGACTGGTCGGCCTGGTGTCAGGATAATGTGACTGGGTGGGACATCATGCTACATGTCTGCGGCATGATGCCCCAATGCTAGACATCACTATAAACTGCCACACTGCAGACATCGTAGCGATATGACTGAAAAATTGTTAAAGCTACGTTAAAAATCATAATCACGTCACATAATCACAATCTATTGTTATTGTTGGTATCAAACATATTATAGGTCGCGCCTTTATAAGGGAAATATTCTATTATAACATTTTCAATGCAATTTATTAATGTTTATTTCAGTATTATTGCTTGCGATTTGCATTCAGTTCATCACGTTTCCTCTGATATCGCTGGTAATTTGAAGAAGATGGAATAACATACTCTACTGCTATCAATTAATCTTTTGGGCTCACCTAAATTAAAATTTGTAAATAAATTTCTGTCTGTGTTATTATTACAATTTTATTATTATTATTATTATTATTATTATTATTATTATTATTATTATTATTATTATTACAATGGATTATAATTATTATTATTATTATTATTATTATTGAACAACATGCTCTAGCAATGATTTAATTATTTTATCTGACAGCTAAGATGATTGTTGGCTTTGGTATTCTTCGATGAGGAGGAAAACGGATCAGCATCGTCGTTCAGTGTGTTTGCTCACACCTTTCCAATACTGAAACTGGGAATCACACTCGAGATCACAATGGTGCAAAGCAGGCGAATCACCACTATGATCCTCAGACCTCTTGCATTACTATTATTATTATTATTATTATTATTATTATTATTAGTAGTAGTAGTAGTAGTAGTAGTACTAGTAGTAGTAATAGTAGTAGTAGTAGTAGTAGTAGTATTTCCTTTTTTTCGTGTTTTTCCAAACTTCCAAGAAACGATGCAAATATTCTTTACGATTCTGATCTACCTTTATTTAGTTGTGAGGGTCAGTTCATGGTGTATATCACGTGGTGGGGGAAGAATGGATGGAATAACGAATTCGAATAAAATTTCAGCATACCACTGGCATATCGTCACGAAGTAAATGTGCAAACCACAAAGTATTTATCCAGGGCCGACAAGGGGGGGGGGGGCAACGGGGATATATCCCGGGGGGGGGGGGGGCAGTTCCAAACAACACTTTTTAATTCTATAAAAGAAGAATTTTGTTTGAACAAGAACTAGGCTAGGCCCCGGCGCTTCTTACCCCAGGGCCCGTGATCGCTCTCTAAGGCCCTGTATTTATAACAATTCACGTTTGGAAGACTAGAATGACTGTAGTATTCGTGAATTAAAACTTTATACAAAGTTTTAAAGCTTAAAGGAGAAAATAAACAATACTTACCCTTGACAGTCAATTAGCCACGTATTTAGGAAGTTCACCGTAGTCTAGGCGTAATCTGAGCTTGTTGTGCTCGTAGTCATTGTATCCGTAATGTCTATGGCTGTCACTGGTATAATAGCGTTCTTGACCTATACTTACATGCATACAACACATGTATGTTCAATCCCTACCACCCACATCAAATTTCTAATCACAACTGCGAATCCCTGTTAATATTTATTTTTAAACATTATTTTAGCTTGCAACATAAGAAAACATACATCGGTGTTTTTTTTTTTTTTTCTTAGCCCTTAACGTTATGGTTCAATACTACTACTATTACCACCACTACTGCTACTTATACTACTGCTGCTGCTGTGCTGCTGCTGCTGCTGCTGCTGCTAATAATAATAATAATAATAATAAGAAGAAGAAGAAGAAGAAGAAGAAGAAGAAGAAAAAGAAGAAGTAGAAGAAAAAGAAGGTGATGATGTCGAAGAAGACGAAGATAATGACAAAGTATAACAATAATAATGCAAATTACAGCAGTAAAGAACTCTCATGGAATCCCTGTCAATTCCCGTTTTCTCCATCACTACAGCAAAGAGGTCCTCAATAGAAGCATTCTGAAA
Organism: Megalonaias nervosa; assembly: GCA_016617855.1. Taxonomy (NCBI): domain Eukaryota; kingdom Metazoa; phylum Mollusca; class Bivalvia; order Unionida; family Unionidae; genus Megalonaias; species Megalonaias nervosa. The sequence goes on from JAECUM010042108.1 coordinate 9,392, forward strand.
AATAGTTCAAAGTTGTTCATTGATCAAAACGGACATAATTTGGAATACATAAATATGACCATATAACGCACAATAAATACCATTACAAAACAAAAAATGTGACCGAATCCTATATCTATAGAATTTGACAGCCCAGAAAGACTAAATCACTTACAATTTAGGATATAAGTTAATAGGTCTGAATGGAAAATATTTTAGATCTCATCGTCAAATGATCACCAACACCATTACACACACACACACACAAACACACACACACACACACATACACACACACACACACATACTCACACATACGAGTGGCCAAGTGGTCTAAAGCGCTCACCGTTACGGATCACTGCCATCTCACCTCTGCCTGCGTGAGTTCGAGTCTCGGATTCGGCCAATGTGGGTATGTGAGAAAGCTTTCCGGTAGCTTCTCGTGGGTTGGTGGTTCTTTCCGGGGTTTTCCCGGGTTCTTCCTCCACTATTTAAACTGGCCGCCATGTATAGCCTATCTTGTGCTGAAAAATGGCGTTAAACTCTACAAAAACAAAAACATACATACATACGTACGTACGTACATACGTACATACATACACACACATACATTATTAAAAAAATATATAACATTAAGTTCATTAAGCATTGACATTAATCTTAAAAATTTACATTGACCTAATCTAGGATATTGACAGATGTACGAAAACACAGACTGGCTACAAAGTGATCGCAACAGCCATGGCGGGTCGGAAAACAAAATACATATCCCAAAGGAAATAGGGCCATTGACGTGGAATCCTTAATAAAATTTTTGAAATGGAAGATCGAATTATTATAGCTAGGTCATCACGCGAATCGCCTACTCAGACATCATGAGATCATTTGATGCAAGTGACAAAAGACTGCATTTTTAAATCATTTGATTACAAATGCTTCACGTTTAAAATCTTTAGAAATGTTTTAAAGAATTGTCAGTATTTATAAGGGGATGGCTAGTGTAATTTTTTTTTCATACTCAGAAATGTCGGGTGCACATTATCTTCTAAACTAAATGTAGGGTACAATATACGTTTCCTAATAAGGTATAAAAAATCATACAATGACAGTGGAAGATGAGTTATATTTCTGTACAATATTACTTGCATTTACACTGCCTCCCCTACCCCCTCCAAACTAATATTGACCGCTGGAGGAGGTCGCTCTCTTTGTTGCTGTATAGATTCATCAGAGACCAAAGTTCTCTATACCACGAAATCAACAAAAAAGTAAACTGACAAACAAGCAGCAATGATATGTTTTACCCAACTCCGAAGAAAAAGGAAGAAAGAAACAAATCCGGAAGAAACTAAACAACTCCCACCCCACAATAACCCCCCCCCCCCATATTTTAAATCCCAAATGCACTAGTATGAATTTACTAAATATATACAAACGAAGTAACAAGACTTCATCATTTGCCCTTACCTTGGTAAGGGAATCATTGCACTGAAGTAATTTCAGCTTCTATTAATACATAGGTAAAAAACCTACAAATATAGTTTCTATTGCGTAATGGCTTCACTGCCCGCTACATGGTCCTAGTATTAGTTATTATTTACGACAAGGTGATAATAAAATGTTTCCACTGGATGATAAATGTATTTACTCTGTACTAAAACTGTTGCAATCGAGATGTTAAAATGGCAGACCCAAAAAAGTACCAAACTTATAAACAATGAAACTATTTTTCTGGCACCCCTACCCATCATACGATAGCAACTTAGAAATGCGAAAATTAAATATTCTGACACCTATCCCCCACCCCTCGCCCACAAATGTACAAACCTACTCGGAACTAAATTATGGCATTTCCACACCACACCCCAATTGACTACTTCTATATTACCAATAATTCATCATTAAATTGTCAATATCTACACTGTAGTCGTTGTGCTGGTGTATGTGGCGTGTGTATGTGTGCTTTTACGGCACAGCAACATCTTGAAGCTCTTATGGTGCCGAGACAATTAAAGTGGCTTGCTCAAGAAAATATTTCAGTAGCCGATCTGAGCTGATCATACCCTTCGGGTCACAAGTCGAGTGCCTTAACCACCGAACTAGCTCAAACAATCCGGAAACAAATGTGAGAAAAATTATTTTTGGGTGAAAATATATTAGTAAAAATTAAAAGTAAAGATAGAGTGGTTGAATTTGTATTAATTCGGACGGCTAGTCATCAATCTATCAATTTATCTGTCCATCCATCCATCCAGCCATACATGTTTCCTCATGAACAATATTGAATCTTTGTGTTTGACGTGGCCATAAATTGCTGGATTATCCATGAGAACTGATTTTGATAATTCGCTCTACTTGAATAACAGATATATCTTTTTGCTGACGCGTCGATAACATTATGACCAAGAAATCTGAGCCATTTTCAGACGCTTGCGTGTTTTAGGGGCAGGTAAGGTAGCCTCGCATGCAGACGAACAAAGTTTCAATCCCTGAACCCTGAATGGGCAGATGCTTCTTTTCACTTTTTGGCAAAAAAGAAATCTGATGATTTACATTGAATTGGGAAGGAAAATTATGTTACAACTGATATTTACTATGCAAATATAAACAAAACATAGCAGAACATAAACTGTAAAGCCCTTACATTATCTTGTCGGATACTGAAAGATAACTGATAATTTAGTCTGTTATGCATATTAACCAATACGTTTGAGCTTAAAATAAAAAGAAAATTTGCTTGGTCCGAGTGAATAAGGGGTATATTTTGGCACTCTTGAAAACACTGACTGTTTCATCTACTCGATAAAATATATCCGTTATTCGCTCGTTGGAAGCAAATATCCTATCTATCCACAATGAACCATATATCACTATTGTATAAAAGGTTTCAACAGTTATTACACTGTAACATGTACAAGTGAAAATCTCATCTGAAGGAGTGGAATGAGAGAAATAAATCACAACCTTATACTAGAGTGAGACTATGTACTTACCTCTTCAATATTAATTGTTGTCGTTTTACCTTCAATGCCTCGAAGAAAAAGTTGAATAATTTTACCAGACATATTTTCAGTCCCAATTTACTGTTAAACAACTCGCGAATGTGAACACTTAGGCGTCATCAACTGGAATGATATCGTTCGTTAGAAGCCAATGAATTAAAATGCAACCGAAAGTAAACATGACATAGAACCCTTCCCGGAATTAAATTACGTCAGGGTATTTCCAACATTGATGGTAAAGACTGTTTATATCAATATCTGAACACAGTTGGCCTACATAAGGTATCAATAATGCGCATATTGTCACCAGCGAAACATTACACCAAGGAATGACAATAAATATATTTTCAATTGCTTACTGCGAAAACGGCCAATTCGACAAAAAGCGTTCAATATCGTCTAAATTCTAAATTGAAAATTGAATCCAGAGTCCAATTTAACTTGTGTCTTGAAGAAATTAAAATATATAAAATTGACGGCAGATTTCCAATACCAAATACACTGTATCTATATGCTCTGCCACTCAATGCAAAGTAATAACAATAAAGGCATACATACATACATACATACATACATACAGAGAGACAGACAAATATACATACATACATACATACATGCATACATACATACATACATACATATACGCATGCATACATACATACATACATACATACATACATACATACATACATACATACACATGAATATACATATTAATATCCGGAGGGAGGTTTTCAAGGGTTAAAGCTTGTCACTGTATATGTTCAGTTACAATATAAGTCCAATGTGTAGTAGTGGAATTATATACAACTTTTTTTGAAGATATATTGTAACTTCGAATTAGCAAATGCTGTAGGTGCCAAAACGTGCCAAAATCAGGCTGACGTGACATATCCCACCCATATACTTACTTTTCAACAACACGATAAAGTGCATTTCATAGTCATTGCAACTTAAATGTAACGCTGCCAACAGTTCCCGTCGAAGAAACAATGTTTAAGTGTGTAAGGTCTGAATAAATAGCACCATTTAGCCGTGTGTGTGTGTGTGTGTGTGTGTGTGTGTGTGTGTGTGTAATGGTTGTGCATTTAGTTTAGTCTTTTTAGTCTTTATGGGTGTGTAATAAAGAGAAATAAACGTATTGAATGATATGATATGCTGAAACAAAAAGATTATGTGACTGAATAGCAGAAAAAGGCAGATTTAAGACCACCATATATGACATTTTACTAATTCTTCGAGCAGTAAAGATTTTACTAGACCACGTGAGCCTTTGGGAAGGTGGCTGGAGTTAAGAGGAGGGCAGTCATGGTAGCATAGTATCAGGTAGGTGTAAGAGGATTTGACTAAACCATACGTCTCGGAGCCGCAACGTTAAAGGGTGAGTCTAGGCAGGCCTTGACAGTCATGGTTGGGATAGTTAACAAAGAAAGATTTGGTCGTCTTTAAAGCGTGCGAGATATGATTGAAATTCTTCGCCGTCAGCATAATAGCCTGATTCCCTGGAGCTCTCTGGCACCTAATCGCAGTTTAGCACTACGAAGGGTGCTCCAGGACGTGTCGAGCATATCTAGATGAGCTTCTGTCCGGTACACAAAGTTTCATTCATATGGCATGAGTGCATGTGCCTCAAGGTTTAAGTTGTATGATGTGATTGGGCTTTGACTATTCTCATTCGTTTGTCAGCTCCCTCGAATATCATTCTCTTGTCTGAGAGAATGACGGTGCAGGCTCGGTAGATCTTGCAGACGGGTCCTAACAGAAGCAGCCTGGAAGTACATGTCAACGACCGATTGTTTGGATAGGTCGAGGTCCACAAGACCGAAGTAATAGATCGGGTATTGTCTGGTGAAGTCATTATAATTGATCTGTAGAGGCGAATCCGAGTTTTGGTCGCGACCAATGAATCTTAGGATATGGCAGTAGGTGCAGGCCACGCCTTTAGTTTCACAGTCTAGCAGGATTTTCTCGTTGGCTCCTAGTGGCTTTTGAGACACGTATTTGCTTCCGTGACGTCAGGCTTGTCGCACTCGAGGGCTACGAATACGTGCCATGATGCAGAGACGTCTGACGTCTGATTGACGCTGATCTGGCAGGAGGACTGGACGGAGACATCGCTTTGGTGGGTGTCCGAGGTCAGTGCCTGGAAGGAGAGTGAACTCTGGCCTCTTCGCATGCAGGCATCAGTGTAGCAGGCTTCCAAATGGTTGTTGTCGATGATATAGCGGGCTCTGTCAAATAGCGCCACGACCTCGTTGTTGACAAGCGCGATCATGTCCACTGCAGCGTTGTAGCTCTCTCCAACGCCTTTGAGATAAAACCTACCATCTCAAGGTAAGCTTCGGCTTTGTCCTGGACCAGCAGTTGCACCCATCCATTTTTCTGGGGTCGCAGCTTCATAGTATTGCAGGTAAAGCAGCACGGGCTCCCCAATGTCGCTGGCTGGGTTTTGCATGTCCTGAAAGTAAGCCATTGCGTATGATGACTCTGGTTCAACTCTAATAACCAAAGTGCAGGCCCGAGTCCATGGTTAAATTATCGACAAGGGCATCTCGCGGCCATCGACTGCCGGGAATACGACCTTTTCTTGACCTATCTCACTGATCATGTCCCACACATTAGGAGACATGGTTTTAGGTGCCGATAACTTCAGCCGACTGAGACATTCACGCATGGCAGCAGTCACCTTTACTACGTCCTTTTTGGACTCCCTTGGGGCGAGAGCTGGAAGTTCCTCCTTGAAAGCGGGAATCTTGATGGCCCTTGGTACGCGCGCGGCCGTTTCCTGGCCTTCGGGATGCTGTCATGATGATATTTTTAACCTTTACAAAATTTGTTATGATCTTATAATACCAAATGATACTGCATATCAATAAGAAAATTTGCATTAATTGTGACAGAGGAAACGCAGAATATTTATTGAAATATTTTGAAACCCACAGATAAAATAAAACAAATGGGACAATTGAGAGGATAAAATGAGGACTATATATCTATTTTCGACAATAGAAGCTCACTTGGGGACTATCATTAATATGTATTTATCACATGAATGACTTAAAGAGAAGCAAAATTCTCGTTTTTTTTTCTCCAAGAGTGGCATAGCTTCTGGTAGCTAAATGATTTGCAAATTAACTTGTTAAGGAATACTTGTGAATACCAAATGGTACTTTGGTCTTGTAACTATTGTGATCTGACTAGAAGACATATTTATCGATACTATACACCTTTAGGCACATAAAACGTAAAATTATTACAGGTGAACATGTTTATTTTGTTATTATACCTTGATGGGCAGCACATGGCTGTTTCTACTGAGAGTTTTCGACGATTCCTCCGTCTCACATCAACATATTTATCATTATTTTCAAATATAATTAAGTACCATCGTTTAATTAGATAATGATTCTTAAGACTTTGATATACCTGAGATTAAAATAGTATCTCATTCCAGAATTTTTAACTGAGGTCACGAGGCCTAAAGTATAATGTTACGATGTTCATCGTCTCTTCGTCCGCCTGTTTCATATTAAGTTCCCGACAATAATTTGAGTTTTCCATCTTCTACAGATACCAAACTTTGTAAATAGTTTGAATCTTAGGCAAAAGGACAATGGTCATGGTCATTGTAGACCTATACCAATCCTTGTGCATAGCTGGCACTTGAGGTAAGGAAGATTCCTATATATCTCGAGTTCAAAGGATCACACAAGTTATGGTCATTGTGTCTGGAAGAGGATAGATAACTTTCGCACAATAATTTAAGTTCTTCATCAAAGACCTGAACTATTGTTTGTAATTGGTTTGCATCATTAGGAAAGCGAAAAGAGCCTTGTGTGTGTGTGTGTGTGTGTGTGTGTGTGTGTGTGTTGGGGAGAACCAAATGGTTTCTGCGCACAAATTTGAGGTAGTCGCAATGTCCCTTCACAAACGCTTGTGGGTGGATTACACTTTAGGTAAGAAAGTAGCAAATTAATTCTGGGCTCAGAAATTCAAAGGTTAAGGTCACTGTAGCTGTAAAAGACAAGTGTTATTTTTGAAGCATAACGTTTGTTCTAGACCAGGTACATTGACCATCGTTTGTAGAGGACTTGTAATAAAGACGAGGAAGAGGCCTATCGTTTTGGGTAACAAAAAGCCGAAGGCCAACGTCAAACAAAAATATTTATGCACGATAACTTTATCTCTAGTGTAAGTTCATTGATCAAATGCTGAGGATGGTTCGCACTAAGTGAAATAAAGAAGCCTATAGATTATGGTATCTAACGATCAAAGGCCTAATAATAAAATAATGTACCTCTAGTTGAAGACTGCATATAATAATCGAAGGTCAAAGTCAATAAGATCAGTTGGTTAACCGCTTCAGAGTTAGTCATACTCTACTAATGCCTTAAAAGAAGACTATTAAACGGGTGGGGAGGGAGGGTGTTTACGATGCACTATATACTGTACTCAATCTGCGACTGAAGGTCTTTGTGAATCTTATTTGCATCGTTGTTGTATCCTTCACGAAAGATGGTAATACTAGAAATGCGCAGAATGACCCAGCTTTCATGTTATATAGCTCCAATTCTCTTCCCAAGATATAGCCGATAATGCGATTAATAAGTTGAAGAACATCAATTTTAATATGGTTATCACAAGCAATGAGGGTCCTACCCAGATAGTATACCCAGGTTGACTAACGATACAATCTAGCATCATTTAACTAATTTGCCCCTGTTGGACCATCTTTGGCACAACAATAAAACTGTTTAACCAACGTATTCCCAACGTCACAATTTTGTGTTGATCCAAATTTTGTGTCGTACCAACGTTGGCTTCACACGCTGATCCAACAGAAGGCCAATGAGTGCAGTGATCTGAGCAAACGCCATTTAGCCATGTTGGGTGAACGTTGGAGACAAGATGTTATCCGTTGGACCAATGTTTGCTGAACAAAGAACCGATTAGCAAAAAGTGTTTGAGTCATGTGTTATGTCACTTGATATTTTCCTTGAATCGATGTGTGTAATTTTGATTTAATCCTTAAATAATTAGGTAGAACAAATGACAATTTGGGTCAGAAATAATTCCAAATAATTACATAAACTTAACCATCCCTGCAAAAAAACATGCTTGAATAAAAACCATGCCATCTGATGTCCACGAACATTTTTGTAAGTTTTGTTGCGAATATGATTTCTCAAACATATCCTAAATTATGAAAACAAATCTACTTGCATGATAAAATATGAAAATTATCCCAAAAGCTGTAGTCAAATTTCAACAACAACAAAATGTAAAACAACGACCACTTACTCAACCGTTCAAACAAATTAGTCTGTTGGTTCAACAGCTCTATATTCAAGCTCTATATTCTAGCAAACCACATGATTCATTGGGGAACTTTGCGATCGACGGAGAAGAAAACGACTGGAAAGAAGCAAACACGTTTAAGGTTATTACAGAACGCACGCGTATGGGTATATGTAGAAGCAGAAAATATTAATCTTGGAAAAACTTTTGAGATTACGACAGAACGATGTTGGTCTAAGTATTTATTTTCCAACTACTGAATAATGTTGGCCGGACTAATGCTTGTCCAACGCTTGCCCAATGTCATATCCCCAACGCTGATCATTCGATTAGCTGCCAACTTTGGCCCAAAGTAGGTGTGTTGTCTGCGTAACCTTAATGACAAAACTAAATATAGGGACCCAGTTTTCCTATATCCGAATGATACCCTAGTATACCCGGATATTATAACCTTCGTATACGACTCGTCGAAAACAACATCAATCTGTGACCACTTAATTGGTAATAATAGTAGTACTAATACTAGTAGTTATTTACTGAAGTCAACACATGCTAAAATAAAAACTGACAGACGTGATATATACAGATAACATAAACAGTGTGGATGGCGCAGATAGGTTCACGTGACACAGTAAAGTAAACCCAAAATAGACAAGACATGTTTATTTAAACTAGTGTTACATATACAGTCTTTATGAACCTCAAGAATGGCATATAAGAAAGCAAAATAAAAAGCAGGTTACAATGACGGTTTAATTAAAATATTACTTGGGAAACATAATTCAATGGCAATCAAACTGATGATGCAGCACACACATTACAGTCTGATGGAGACAGCGACAAGATGGAAGATAAAGGGATGAAACATGGATAGCAATTGGTGTCATAAAGTAAATATTTGCGAAAATGGAAAATGGAAGTATTTGCTATGTTTCGACTCCATGGTCTTAAACTAAGTGTAAGAAAAGAATGAACACAAATAACATTTATTAACTTTAACAAATAATTTGACCCTTCATCAGATGGGACATACATGGGGAGGACAAAATGTGTAAAAATCTTTATCAAAGCTTTAATTATTGTTTTAGTTTTAATATTCCTTAAAGGAATAGTCTCTGGAAATCTTGTGGATGCACAAGTAATGATCAACAAATAGGTAAGGAACCGACACAGTCTACGTTATTCTACTAATGGTGGAATGTAGGAATAGGCTGCAGGAGAGTCTTCTATATCTTCTAATTCAGTGTTCCTACAATTTGACAATTGTGACATGGTCAACAGTATAGAGAAACATCACTTTTAATTTTAGACCAATTAAAATGATTCTAGATCTTGTAAAAAGTCTTACTGACTCCAAAATAACCACCCAAGGGAAATGAATGGGATAGGCAAAGAAATGACCGTGGATATGACTTAGGAACAACAATTTGACAGCTCAATGACCACTAGTCACCAGCGGGTACATCAACTGACCTCCATTTTTCTCATAAGGACCCCATTTTGCACAAAATAGCAGGCTGGTGCATGTGTAGCTTCAGTTTCTCATAAAGCCCTCTGAAACAAACAGGAGATCACATGATAATGTTTCTGTGAGACAACTAGTGATTGTCTTTCGTCACCCAGAATAGAATAAAGGCAATGATTAGGTAAAAGAGGATCATTGTGTTCCATTCCTCTAGTTTAAAGTAACCTCATGACAAGACTTATCAATACATGTGTCAACTAAAGGAATAATTTCCTGATCAACATCATTTTCAAGAGCACTCTTTGTCATAACTTGAGAAACTGCACACGATGGTTATAAATCAAACATTTCAACCTCAGCAGGATCAACGATTCGGAACCAAACAAGGTTTGTCAGTTACAAGTGGATTAACCACAACCTTCTCTACAGCTAGGTCATTGCTTAGTAATAAATGGATACCCTCAATAGGCCAAGGAGTCACCGCTTCACTAGTCTAGAGTCTTGAGTCAGACTACGTCTAATGACAAGCTAACATACCATTAACAAAACCACACCCTACTTCCTGAATAAGAATATTTTCACTGTAAGAAGACTTTTTAGAGAAAGGCAAGTTCTTGATAATAACATATTCTGAGAAGCTCCTGTGTCTCTTAATATTTTAATTGGGATAGGCTTGGCAGAATAACCTTAAGTGATAAAGAACCTTTC
>JAECUM010042112.1:0-48066 GCA_016617855.1 Megalonaias nervosa
GTCGTGTTCTTGTTCTTCTTCTCCTTGGATTGACACAGTTAGGATAGTGACATCTTTAAGATGAATTGATTTGATGTATAAATAACCAAATTTTATGTTAATTTTATAACCATATTGTATTTTAAAAGAGATCATCTTGTAATTGGAGAGGATTTCAATCTTGTGATGGATCCAAATGTATAAACCTTTGATTATATTAAAGCCAATAGTCCAAGAATAAGAGAAGTTGTCATAGATATATGTATATAGAATATAATTCAGTAGATGTATGGAGGGAACACAATATAGAGATCCATATTTAACCTGGAAGAAAATTAATCTAGGGAAAGGTTTGTTTCTATACCTTTAGGTTTGTTTCTTTATTTACAGTTATTGAAAATGTAAACATGAAGCAGGATAAAGACTGACCATTCTCTTTTCAAATGAAGATTGTTTTCTAAACGGAAATTTAAAGAAAACAATTATAAAAATGTAATATTCATTTAGGAAAGACTCATAGTATGTTAGAAGAGTAAAATAAAAGTTAAACATCATTATGTAATGTGCTGAACAATTAGATACTTTTGAAAGTATACCTTTATTTGATTTGAAATGCATAATAAATAATGAACATTCCTTTGAATGCTTTTATTTGGGAGGAACAAAACTGTCATATATATCTTTTAAGGTGTCACGTTTGCTAAGCCCCAGCTATCAAGTCATGTATAAGTCGGAATATTACTGTGGCCATGTGTTGATGTCTAAACATTGCCGCGGGCTAGTGTTAATCTCTTACGCAAGGTTAACGCGACCCGCCAGCCAGGACCCGGAATCTTGAATCGGCACAGGCGATAGATCGTGCCAACTGGACAAAGGCTTGCCGTATCACACCTCAAAAGAAAGCCCGCTGGGTAAACGGAGCGTGTTCTCATCCGTCCCCACGTTGACAGAGAGCGAGAAGGACATTGAGATAGAGGATGTGATTACAATTTAGATCCGAATTATAACTTTCATAACTCGTAAGCAAAAAGTTGTTAGTTTCTCCTGGGAAGATTGCTAAGCAAATAGGGTTACGCCGGGAAAGCCACTCGTAATTTGGCGGTAAAACTTAGAAGCAGATTCTAAGGAAAGACAAAGGTTCGAAAAGGAAGCTTTTTAGGGGTTTAGTTGAGTCCCGAGTTTCCAAGAGGGGAGACGGAAGTGAGGCTAGCCGAACAGTCGGAATCGACAAAAGTCTAGTCGGTGGAGAGAAGGTAGATAGAAGGTGGAGGAGGAGGAAAAGGAGTCTGGAGGAGAAAGTGGAGGAGGAGGAGAAATAGTATAGAGAAGTCGAGGAGGAGGAGAAGGAGTACAGAGAAGTCGAGGAGGATGAGGAGAAGGAATTTGGAGACAGTCGGGGAGGAAGAGGAGAAGAAATTGGGAGAAAACAGGAGAGAGAAGAATACACAGACGAGTAGAATACAAGGACAGGTGGAAATCTATCTCACATTGCTAATCAAGTGATGCAATAGGCTATTAAAGGGTCGAGCGGAAGGAGTGTAATTGGAAATTTGAAGCATCTCATTATTGAATTGATTTTAAATTATTATTCATTGAATTTCACCCTTTTAACCATTTAACCGTCGGCATTGCTGACTGGGGGCTCGGAGCTTTACATCTATCTTTCACTAAATTTAACTTCCAACCAAAATCGAGCCTGGGTGGGACTTCTACAATAGTTTAAACAACATATTGGGAGCACCCCACCCACCCCACCCCAACCATAACCCTACAGACCAATTCCTCACATAAGAAAACAAAACAGACTGAGGATCGACGGGAAAATCAACTAATTGCAGATATAAGCAATTCAAAAGAGATACTTTAAATGAAGCACCAAAACTGAAGAGAGAATAAAAGAAAGAGAATATGTTAGGAAGAAAACGATGGATGGAGTGAGGTTTGGGGATAGATAAATATGAACAGAAGGAGGCATTGTGACCAAGTAACTTGGTAGTTCAATATAACATGATTAAAACAATGCCTCTTATTGTTGACAGCAACGGTTCTGTTAAAGACTTATATAAAAAGCATGAAGTTGATTCTCTCAGGCTTGAAAAGCTATCTAATTATCCAGACATTTCTAGATTTAATGATTTACAGAAACATTCTTTAGTAACCGTATATCATATACAGACGAAATACGCGCTGCAAAAAATGATGAGTGAAGAAAGCGGAGGATACGATTGATTCGAATTAGAATTTTATCATTTTTTAGGGGATAGATATTGGACAGTCTCTAGTAAGGGCTATTAAATATAGATATGAAAACTTGCGAATATCTCCCATCAAGAAAGGAGCTATGAAATGTAAACCAAAATGTGATAAACCTAAGCAATATATTTCAAATTGGAGACCTATGCCACTTCTAAATGTATCATACAAAGTTGCTTCTGCAAGATTGAAACCGTACTCCACACAATTATACATTAATATCAGGCAGGGTTTCTAAAAGGACCATATATTGGAGAGAACATAAGAAACGTATATGATTTAATATTTAACAACTCAAAGCACAAATTTCAGGGACATCGTTTGACTGATCTTGAAAAAGTACTTGACTCAGCTGCATGGCCACGTATTGACAAAACTGAGCACTTTTTTTAAATTCTGAAAACCCAGTAATAAATTACATTATGGTTTTAAAAGGATAAAATTTTGTAAATTATTAACGGTCAAGTCCCAGAATGGTTTGCTATTGACTAAGTGTATAGAAAGACGATGATGTCAAATCTTGCCATTATATTTGTACATCCCATGTGGTAAGAAGAAAAAACTTTCTAAACAAATTTCGGAAAAAACCCCATAGATAATGTAACCTATAATCTTTTTTAGTATGCTGATGACACCGCACTCGCTCTTGATGGTTCCGAGAAATATCTGCTGTCTGCTTTTCATCATTTATATAAACATTCTTAGTCTTATTATTAATACTGAAAATATTAATAAAACAAGAAGAACAACAACCTAAAAAATAATGGCAGTTTGAATCAGAAGCAGAAAAAGGTAGCAAAATAAAAAACTATTCAACTAACTTGGAACGGAATTACATCTCTATAACTCATCTGAAATTCATGAAAATGAGAACCTACTAATTCGATAGAATAAGAGGTTTTTAACTCATTTTTGAAGGGTAAATGTGATAAAAAGTTTAGCTGCTTCTAAAATTAATCATTTTTTAAAAACCGATTGGCATAGTAGTAGATGAATATGATGATGCTGTCTCAGAAACACCCACCCACCTCCCAAGTTTGACGTACATGTAGAGGTGCTATGGTCCATATTGTACGTACCAAGGATGAATACATACGTTTTAATTCAATCAAATCAGCCTCAAGATATACTGGGATAATAAGCGATTGTATCAGGACCCCCTACCCCTCCAAAACTTTCTATGTTAACATTTTGTCAAAAATATGTTAAAAAAATATTTTCACTTACCTGTCCACGTGTAAATCCGCTTGCAGAATGGCCACGAAGAAAATTCTGACTGCCTTTTATAACGTTATTCTAGAAAAATCCATTGGAAATTACTTATCTTTAACCTGATTCCAGAACATTCTGGAGTAGGCGTTATTTTGGAAAAATCCATTGGAAATTACCTATTTTTAACCTGATTTCAGAACATTCTGGAGTAGGCGTTATTCTGAAAAATCCATTGGAAATTCCCTATCTTCTACCTTACAAAGTTTCAGAATGTTCCAGAAAATCACATGATTTAGTTATTATGGAAATTTCGTTGGAAATTCCGTGTGGGCACTATGACGGCAGTCAGAATTTTCCTTCGTGATCATTTTGCAAGAGAATTTACACGTGGACAGGTAAGTGTGAAAACATTTTTCTAACAAAATATATATTTTCAGAGAATGGGGAGTAGTATATGAAAGGGGGGTTGTGAGACTCTTCTATCTGTTTCCATAGATCAAACATTTTAAGCCTTCTATCGTGAAAAAAAATAATGGTGAACAGGTAAGTGAAAACATTGTTTGAGATTATTTTATTTTATACCTTACCATCACTATACTTTTTTTGATAATCTTTTTCATACCTGCTGACTCTCATTGGTAGGATATCCGTTAACATACTGTCAATAATACGAAACTCACGTATTAAATCGTCCATATCATATTTTACACCTCGCAAATAAGATCGTATTTGATCAAGTAATTTTTTGTAAGTTATACTTGCTGTTTTACAAGAATTTTTTTTTTTTGTTTCAAGTTTAGGTTCAATTTTTTTTTACAAGTGTTGAAAGAGAGATACCGACACCAGATATTATTATCAAAAACGGATTTAATAATGCTCCACTTGAGATTATACCAGAGCTAGTCATTAACAATGGCAAATATGATATTACTCAAAGTATTCTACGGTAGTATTTATAACATTCTTTTACACACCAGAGGTTTTTATGATAAAATTTATAATATTGTACTAATGCTTCAACATCTTGTTTTGGAATGTCTTCTGAAATATGATTGAAATCGATGATATATTTTTTCATTATACAATTTTTTTACACAATAGTAAAAGTTCTAGTACCAGCAATCGAATCAAGAAACTCACGGAACTTATTATTGTTAGGATCAGCTATAAAATCTCTATACTTGTCATAAACATTTGACGAAGTATCCTTATATCCTTCATCTGTTAGTACCTCATTTTTCTTTAACCAACTATAGGAATCAAACGTGTTTTCTACTTCACGTTCATAGAAATCTGTTTTATTTACCAAATTACTGTAATCTTTTCCTGTTTCATCAATATACCCTAATACCAAGCTTATTTGATCTAACATGAAATTTTTGAGAACAAGATGTTGTCTGATAATTGCATATGCGACAATAAAATTTGCTAGCATTAATTTTTTAAGCTTGTCTACTTCAATTGCTAGAAGACCAATAGAAGCAGCTACTTTTACCATTAAATTTTCATATGGTTTTCTGAGTATTTTCTCAATATCATCATAATAATTTCGTAATGACAATTGTCTAGAGAGCTGAATTGATGGAAATGGAATATTATCTTCTTCACTTATGTCGTAATAAGAATCAATTTTTACTTCCAAATTTGTTTGATCGACTTTATCAAAAAACTTTTCTCGCTCAATATCATTAAGATCATTAATTTCATCATTAAAATTTTTGATTATTTTTAGAGATCTCTCAACAATAATCGGATTAAATTCTGGGTCTTTTTTACGCATTATTGGCATAATTGCGTTTGCGTACACTTTAATAATTAACTCGGTGTCTGGTGTCATAGTAACGATTTCAATTAAGGTTTCTTTGTCGTGGTAGTACATACCTAGATACTTAAAAATGTTTCGTTTTGAAAAACTATTATGTAACTTCCTGTTTCATTTTATTCCTATTATCACAGATTCTGCTAGTCTGTCGAGATAATCATGGCTAGCTTCTACAGATGTTTTTACATCATCTCTTTCAACGTAAGCTCGTTTTTTTTTATTAAGTCTGATTTTATTATCAAATCCAAATTTCCAAAATCAAGCTCGAGCAATATTTTTTTAAATATAATTTCAACTTGTTTATGTTCTTCTAGACAATCATCAGGATGACAGTATCTTCTTATCACATTAAAGTTTTCTATTGCTTCTTTCAGCTATGGCCCTCGCATATGCATAACAAGAATAAAATTTTTATCTTCTTCTGATAATGGAGAGTTTACCATTCGAATTGAAATTTTTTTTCTGGTATTTATTACACGTGCTGATAATGATTCGTCCCAAACGTTTATTTTAGGGTTAAAAATATAATCATAAAATTCTCTCGCAACGTCTATAAACCATTGTGTTGTCATTATTTTATAGCATTAGATTAAATTTGTTCATCAAGTGTATATATTTGAAATGCTGTTAGTCCTGGAAACGGATGTTCAGCAGCAAAAACATTAACCCGAAAATATAAGTACTTGTTAACAGTCTTTTCTATCGGAATTGCAAAATATTGTGCTGTTGTAATATACGTGTCATTTGTGTTATATAATATTGTCCAGTCGATATCATTGTTTGATCCTTCCAATTGCCAATTATAAATTCGACCAACACTAGAGTTTAATCGACCTCGCAAATTAAATTGCCAAATAGCAACTGCAATAAGACATTTGATTTTGATCCAAAAGTTTTCAACTTCTCCGTTGGTCGTCCAGTCATGTCTATCAGAGAAAGCGTAATGAGGATAATTTTCAGGATAATATGCTGATGCGCTTACCTAAAACCCAACTCGATTGTCAGTTGCCTCAAACAATATTGGAATATACCCAACATTGTTTTTGGTTCGTTTTACACCACTAGACAGACTGTCAACGTACGCTTTATTTGTCAGATCGTTAGGGTTAACTGGAACGTAAGTCGTCATTTTCTTGTTGGCTCTCATGTTTATATTACCTGACATCGGTCCACCGGATTTCTTAAAATATGGGATAAGCCCTTCTTTTAACTGAGCATAACTAATAGCATCAGTTTCATTAGCTGGTGGTGAGGTTGTTGGTAATCCAGTCATTTTTGCATTTAACATAGACAGGATACCTGTCATTGTATCACCGGCTTTGTTAAGCTTATTATCGTCAACAGATTTTAGTTGCGCATAACTTACAGCTTGTGTGTTATTTACATTTGCTGGCGGATATATAGTTTCTAACCCAATAAATTTTTTTACTCGACATGTTAATATTACCTGTAACTATCCCACCGATTTTATCAAGTTTGTTATCATCAACATGCTTCAACTACAAATAACTTACCGCTTGAGTTTGATTTAAGTTTGCTGGTCGATATCCAGTCTCTAAATTTATAATTTGTTTTCCTGACATATCTAAGTTACCGCTTAAAGTTCCGCCAGATTTATCTAGTTTATTATTGTGGACTAATTTAAGTTGTGCATAGCTAACAGCTTGTGTATTAACAACATTTATTGGTGGATAATTTGTTTCTAAATCTAGTACTCGTTGATTTGACATAGACAGGTTTTCTGTCATTGTGTCGCCAGTTTTTGTTTTAGATATCCCGATAAATCAATATTGCCGTTTGTTATTGTACTTATAGCCGATGAATCTCCTAATGATGTTCCAAATTTTGTATAATAGCTCATTATTTATTTATCGTCAGACAATTTTTTTTTTTTTATATAACATAAAATTGTATAACAATAATGGCAAAATCGTCGATATTAAACTTTGATACAGAGCGGTTGGTGAAACATAAACATGAAAACGAACTTCCATATTGTCATTATCTTATTGTTGGAAGAACTGGATCGGGAAAAACAAACTTGCTTATGAATTTACTTCTCGGAGATAATTTTAACTACGATCGCGTTTATATTTACACAATTAATCCACAACAAGATAAGTACGAGCTACTTAACAATTATAATGACAAACTTCGTGGTGATCTTGAGGCTGGTGAAGATTTTTTTTATTATCAAACAGCCAGAAGAACTTGTTCCAGTTAATCAACTTGATTCGTTCGAACATAAGATAGTTGTTTTTGATGATATTCCGCTAAACAACGAGGAAATGAATAAAATAAGATCATAGTTTTCATTATCACGTAATAAGAAATGTAATTCTGTTTATCTCGCTCAGGGTTTTTATAATGTTGACAGATTTATTAGGCGAAATACTGGTTGTTTTATATTATTTCCAGGACTGGACAATGTTGACGTTAGAAATATCGCGAACGAACAATGTGGTAATGTAACAAAAGATAAATTTATTGAATTATATCATACAGCGACGGCAAATAAATATGACTTTTTTTGTTTGATAAATTAACAAATGATACGAGTAAAATGTTACGCTGTTGTATTGAAAAATACCTACAATAAATTTTTATAGAAAATAGTATATAATCAATGGAAAGACAAGCAAAGTACAGAAAACATATAGAAAATCTAAAAAAAATTGTTAAATCTAAAACTGAACTTAGGCAGATGATCCAACAAGCACGACATGGCCAAGTGGTTGCAGCAGAAACAGCAGCAACAATTCTCAAACCAGTTACTGAGGCTTTACTTGGAAAACAACCTGAAACTAAACCACTATCAGAAGAAGAACTTAAAAAAGTACAAGAAAAAGGTTTACTTGGATCAGTGAAAGAACAACAAGAAGCAGCTGCTGGAAGAATTATTAAAAGATCTGAAGAAGAAAAAGAAGATTAGCTGAGTCACTTGTAGCAAATATAGCTAATCCTGCTGCAAGACAAGCTGCACTAGATCAGCTAATAATTGATCCACTAGCGCATCAACGAAGATTAGCAGGTTTAACCACACGGGAGATGAAAAATATTTTAACAAATTTATCAGAAAAATTAGAAGATATTGAAAAGGAGCAAGAAAGAGTCGGAGAGTTGACGGGAAAGTTTATGGAAGTTGAAGATAAAAGACGATGGTATATAAAACAAGCAAATGATGATATAAAAGATCATGAATATGATGAATTTTTAGATAAAAATAATCTAAGAGATCTCGATAATATAAATGAATGGAAAGATGATGATTTTAACAAACTTATTAATGATTTAAATGAAATGATGAGAGACGGTGCTGCTGCTAAAAATGAGTTAAATACAACCATAGAAGAGGAAGATATACTTCCAATTTATGATAGAATGAAAGATGGTATTATTGCTGGAAAAACAGCACAAGCCAATAGAAAAGAAGCTTCTGGTAAGGGGTGGGATTTTAGAAGGAAATTTTTTGTATTTGATTAAAGTTGTGTAAAAAAATATAGAAAAGAAAAAACTGGAACTGGTGTTAGAATATTTTCATCAGTTACTGAAATGATGGGCAGATTAATGTTATTGATATCATCAAAAGAAGCTGGAAATGTTGGTGCTGAAATTGACAATGAAATTATTGACATAATTGATAATTTGAGATCGGAAAATTTATTAACATTTGACGAATACGAAACTTTACATCGCGATTTAATTGCGGCGATTTAATTTTATAAAAATATAATAATAAATGTCAGCAACATTATTACTAGACTCTGGTGAATCTGATAAAGACAGCGCAAATTTGTTTGTAAAGTATATTCCGCCAATAGAACTAGATCGTGAAAAACAATATGAAATTGGACTAATTTCCTGTACGTGTTCGAATTCTATGGCTAATGTAAAAACTGGAGTAAACGATGATTTTACATTTGCTATTCTTAATCCACGTTCTTCACCAATTTACACGTGGAAAACATTTAAAATTCCACAATGAGCTTATAATATTACTGATTTAAATAAAATAATAAAAGAACTAATAGAAAAAAAAATGGAGGTAAAGCTGATAATTTTGAGCTTACACCAAATTATAATACGTTACGCGCTAGAATGACATTAACAAATATGATAGTTAGTCTTTTATCGCCAACAAGTATCGCACCATTGATAGGATTTCTCCATGAGAATTTTGTTGCTTTTGAACAAGCTATTACACGTGACGGTGAAAATCCAGTAAATATAACTGACGTAAACACAATATTAATAAATTGCTCTATTGCATCTGGATCTTACTCAGCCCAGGGTAGTAAACGACAAACGATCTATAGTTTTTCGCCAGACGTTCCACCAGGTTCTCTTATGCAAATTAATCCACGTCAGGTTATTTATTATCCGTTAAATGTTGAAAATCAAATAACAGAAGTAAATATGCAATTGACAGATCAGTCTGGACGACACCTGGATATGAACAACGAGGTTGTTACTTATTATTTACATTTACGCGAACAATAAACTTCGTGATTGGCAATAAAATTATGCAACCTCAGATATAATGAAACAGAGAAATAAAGTTTATAGAAGAAAAATAGTCGGAGGATTTTTGGGAAATATATTTGCTAAAATTATAGAAAATGCTCCAGGAAGAGCTCATAAAGTTGCACCAATTGCACTTGACACATCAAATGCTTTTGCAACTGGAGCTGCATCTGCTGCTGGAACTGTTGTGGGACAAAAAAATAGCTGATAAAATAAAAGGCAAACCGCAAAGCGGTGTACCGACAATCAAACAAGCTATTTCAGAAATCGCACCAACAAAAGAAACTCAACGCGCAATGATAACAACAACAAAAAATCTTTTATCACCGAGAGGAGAACAAATTATAAAAAAATTAATATCTAAAGCAACAACACCGAAATAGCTTCGCTATCGTTGATGACAAAATTTTATATAACCTAATAAATAAAAAAATGTCTTAAAAATTATCTCGATTTAGCAGAAACTTATAACACAGACGACATGGTAGGAGAATTTGAATATGTTGAATATCTCGATGAAAATTCTAACGAACCAAATAAGGCTGGCGTCAGAACATTTAATACTCGAGACGATGACGTATTTCTACTGCCTCACAAAGCAATGTTGGAAGTTCGTGGCCAGATTATGACAGTAACTAATCCACCTGTTTGCAATTGCAGCTAACGCAGAAGTATCTCTTATAAATGATGGTTGGTGTTTATTTAAAAGTGCTCGATATCAGCTGGCCAATCAAACTGTTGAAGATATTTCAAGTCACTTACAAGTTGCAAGTACAATCTTAAATACTATTTCGTTTTCCGATGATTACTCCAGATCAACTGCAACTAATATGATGTGGTTTAAAGATACTGGAGTTGGTGCAATAATTCCTGCGATAAATGAATTTATTTTAAGAGTAGCATTAGATGCTGGAGCTGATGCTGCTGCAGATGTTATAATTGTAAGAAGTTTTCTTATTGCTAATGCTGTCAATTTTGGTATAACACCACCAGATGCAGCTGCTAACACAGACGCTGTAAGAGTCTCACTTACTTCTGCTTGCAATAATCTTTGTATAGCACCACCAGCTGCGGCTGCTGACGGTACTGCAATGTTAGGTTTGATTAATAACGCAATTAGCGTAAGAAATAAACGTTACAATGATGGTTATTTTAAGAGAAAGGCACTTGCAGCAGTATCACGTCAAATTACAATGATGCTGCCGTTAAGTACAATATTTGGGTTTTGTCGCGATTACAATAAAGCATTTCGTGGAGTTAAACATACACTTATTTTAGATCGATCAGAACAAAATGATTGTTTATTTTCACTTGGCGGGCTGATATACAGTTTATCATAAACAAACTTGCGCTGTGGATGCCACGAATAACGCCGACAGTTTCAAAATCGCTCGAATTAGATGATATTCTTAAAAACCGCACAAAGAAGATTTATTTTCAGCAACATAAAATATATCAAACAGCAGTTCCAAATACCACAGACTACACATGGCGAGTCACAACGACGTCGACTGAACAAAAGCCACGGCAATTATTTGTTGTATTTCAGCAACAAGCTCGACGTGGTAACCAAAAACAAAATAATGCAATATTTGATAATGTTGATGTTAGACGAATATATGCTAGAATAAATTCAAAGCAATATCCGGAGCGAGCGATAGAATGTAATTTTACAGATGACGCTAATAAAAATATTACTCGACCTTACATGTACCTGCTCGACGCATTGCAAAAATATCAAGATGTTGGAGACGGATCTCAGATATCAGTAGAGGAATTTCGTACACTTTATCCGATATTTTATTTTGATGTTAGTAAACAAAATGAAAGAGATGTAATTTCAACTGCTGATATTGAAATTACTTGGACATTAGGAGCAGTTCCAGTGGCGCAGTTGTACGTGTACGCGTTAGTGATCAGCGACAGAACTATTACGATTGACTTTATCGAAGGTAAAATGTCGGTACAAGTTTAATCTGTAACTTTAATATAAGATGACAAAATATATTGTAAAAGAAATATATTTGAGTGATGGTCAAGTTAAAAAACTTAGCAGCTGCTGTTGTAAAGAAGAGGCAGGTATCATTAAAAGTCGACCCTAACGCCTTAGGTGTTCTCAGTACTTTAACAAATTTAATGTTAGCCAAAAAATAAGTAAATAAGTATAACCGCGGCAAACCTTTTGTTTTAAATTTAAGTGCTGCACAAATAACAGCAATGGTAAACGACATCGTCGTTGAAGGTGGTTTCTTCGGTCCAACACTATCTGTAATGTCCAGAACATTAATACCTAAAATTTTGCCAGTTCTCGGTACATTAGGATTAGCAGCAGCGTCTGGAGCAGTATCTGGCGCAACGAAAAAGGCAGTTGAAGGTCATGGAATAAAGAAAATATTTGTCTAAAGATAAATATAATGCCTAAACGAAAACAGCAAAAAGAAAGACAACGACGAAAAAAAAGACACGACCGAGGCGAAAAGGTGGATTTATTCCAATAGCTCCATTACTAGCAAGATTAGCGGGAAGTCTATTACCAAATCTGTTAGGAATAGGACCAGGACTAATGTTGCCAGGAACAAGGAGATGAAATCTCAGCCGATAAATTTTACTCGCAACTCAAAAATGAAAATGTTACAGATGACGAGTACAAATATGCACAAGATATTTGGAATAAATTTAGTTTTAAAACATTTGGTGATTATCATGATTTATATTTGAAAACAGATGTATTATTACTAGCAGATGTTTTTGAGAGTTTTCGTCAAGTTAGTCATAAAAATTATTGATTAGACCCCCTGTTGGTATTATTCCACTGCTGGACTGTCATGGGACGCTCTACTAAAAACAAGTAAGATAGAACTGGATCTCTTGACAGATGTTGATATGTTTAATTTTATTCAAAAAGGTATCAGAGGCGGAATTAGCGTTATAACAAAAAAATATGCAGTAGCTAATAATAAATATCTGAAAAATTATGATAAAATTCTCTCATCAAATTACATTATTTATCTAGATCAAAATAATTTATATGGTTATGCAATGTCAGAACCAATGCCGTGTAGTGGATTTGATTGGATAACTCCAGATCAATTTCTTAGAGAAACTGAAAAAGATTTACCTAGAAAAATTAATAATGATTTTTCCGATATTTTACACTTTGTTAAGTTGATCTAGATTAACCCAGTTCGTTACCTGATCTACATAACGACTACCCATTTTGTGCAGAGTCTATGATGATCGATTATAGTTTATTATCGCCTGAACAACGAGCAATGACTACAGCAAAAAACTCTATTGTTAATAAGTTAGTTCCAAATTTGTTAAATAAAAGAAACTACGTGATACATTACAAAAATATAAAACAAGCAGTAGATGCTGGATTAATTCTGAGGAAAGTTCATCGCGTACTAAAGTTTAATCAGTCGAGGTGGATGGCAGATTATATTGATTTAAATACGAAACGTCGTGCTGTGGCTAAAACTGAATTTGACAAAAACTTTTTCAAGTTAATGAAGAACTCGGTGTTTGGTAAGACGATGGAGAACATTAGAAAAAGAGTCTCAATTGAAATTTTTAATAATATAAATCGCAGAAATAAATTAGTTAATGATGATGGTTTTGTTAGTATGAAAATATTTAATGAAAATCTTGTTGCAATACAACGACAGAAGACAAATTTAAAGTTAAATAAACCGATTTATGTTGGTGCAGCTGTACTTGATATATCAAAGTGGCTGATGTACGATTTTCACTATAATTTTACCAAAACGCAGTGGCCAGATTCAGAGTTGCTATTTACTGACACAGACTCGCTAGTTTATAATATAAAATGTGAAGATGTCTATCAGGATATTTACAATAATAAAAATTTATTTGATTTATCAGATTGTCCAGCATGTAGTGGATTTCAAGATAATTCAAATAAAAAAGTTATTCGAAAAATGAAAGACGAGTTTATGTTTGTGTCAGTTAGGGAATTTGTCGGACTAAAGAGTAAGATGTATGCTGTCATATTAGATGACAATAAACTTGCAAAAAAAGCAAAAGTATTCCTCGAGGATATGTGAAAAAGATAATGAATTTGACGATTTTAAAGCAGCGCTAAACAATAGCGTCAGTTTTATTAAAACAAATGTTATCAGAAAATTTTCTCAAACTTAAAACGGATACAATTATAAAACGGGACTAAGTAATTTTGATGATAAAAGATATTGCAGGGACGGAATTAATACACTAGCACTTGGACATTATGCAAGTAATTTTGTCTAAACATCAGAAATAACGCTCGAAAATTTAACATTAGTCGATGGAGTTAATAGCAAAATCAAAAAGGTAATGGTTAATAACCAGCAATTATCATTTGAGTTTAACGATGAAATTTCAGGTATTTGTTTTAGTAAATTTGACAGAATCAAACTCTCCCTTATCAGATCAGACGATAGCAAATATTTTAATTATTTCGAAAGTTTGCGAGACGAGCTTGCACTAAAATATGACAATTTTCATGATCCGATCAGCCAGCAACAGTATACAAATAATATAGACTTAGACCGGTCGAAGGTTTTTGTAAAAGGTAGTAAGTATCTTCTCAGTAAGATAGCAATGAAAAAACTATTTGAATGTCGTCGAAAAGTAACCGGTAGAATTGAATTTTATTTGTACAATTTTGAAAATAAATTATACTTAATAGCGAATGTTGATGTTCTAGTGATAGGCGATGAAATTCTTTAAAAAATTAGATATAACTGTCTTTCTTCCTTGTATTTTTGTTTACGAGATAGGTTTCATCATTTTTTTTACGATAGAAGGCTTAAAATGTTTGATCTATGGAAACAGATAGAAGAGTCTCACAACCCCTTTCATATACTACTCCCGTTCTCTGAAAATATATATTTTGTTAGAAAAATGTTTTCACACTTACCTGTCCACGTGTAAATTCTCTTGCAAAATGATCACGAAGGAAAATTCTGACTGCCGTCATAGTGCCCACACGGAATTTCCAACGAAATTTCCATAATAGCTAAATCATGTGATTTTCTGGAACATTCTGAAACTTTGTAAGGTAGAAGATAGGGAATTTCCAATGGATTTTTCAGAATAACGCCTACTCCAGAATGTTCTGAAATCAGGTTAAAAATAGGTAATTTCCAATGGATTTTCCCAAAATAACGCCTACTCCAGAATGTTCTGGAATCAGGTTAAAGATAAGTAATTTCCAATGGATTTTTCTAGAATAACGTTATAAAAGGCAGTCAGAATTTTCTTCGTGGCCATTCTGCAAGCGGATTTACACGTGGACAGGTAAGTGAAAATATTTTGTTAACATATTTTTGACAAAATGTTAACATAGAAAGTTTTGGAGGGGTAGGGGGTCCTGATGCAATCACTTATTATCCCAGTATATCTTGAGGCTGATTTGATTGAATTAAATCTTTTAAAAAATCTGTTTGTTAGATTAAATCCGACGCTACAAATTGGCTCTTTGTAATAGGACATTTTATATAATATTTTATTGTGCTTTGTAGGTTATGATATCCTGCATTAACATGTGGTTTGTAGGTTATGATATCCTGCATTAACATGTGGTTTGTAGGTTATGATATCCTGCATTAACATGTGCTTTGTTTCATATGAAAAAAATCTAGAGGTCCGGGAACCTCTTTCCACCTCTCCATAACTTGGGAGGTGGGTTGGTGTTTCTGAGACAGCATTATCATATTCAGACTTGGGAGGTGGGTGGGTGTTTCTGAGACAGCATCATCATATTCAAACTTGGGAGGTGGGTGGGTGTTTCTGAGACAGCATCATCATATTCATCTACTACTAAATCTCCGTGGACGCTAGGATACGCTATAACGTTTTACTCGTCACAGGGAATAACTATTTCTGATACAAATATATGGATTGTCGATGATCGGATCGAATGGTCAAATTTAGTTTATCTAGCAGTGTCGAGAGTCAGAAAAATATCTCAGATACGGAGGGTTATCATAGAATGCATAATGACTCAGGAAACTACTGATATAAATTACGATGATGTAAGTTGTCAAGAACAAATTAGCTTGTTATTAGCGATCTGAGAAAAAAAGTAAATGTGACTTTGATCTTGATATTGAATTTATCATGGCAATGAAACAACGACAGAATAATCATTGTGCGAGTTGTAATACAGTAATGTTATGGCAGTATTCGAGTAATAATCCAAGGCAATTCACCGTGGACAGAATTAATTGTAATCTCGGTCACACACGCGAAAATGTGATATTGACCTGTCTTGAGAATAATGGACGTACAGGTGCTAGTGTTCTGCTTTTACAGAAGTGAAGGCGGCGGTAATTGTGCATCTTGTAATTGTTCACGTACAAATCCACGCTGAGGAGCAGTTGAAACTAGTCTGTAGATTGCAAGTCTACCCGTGGATATTACCACGTGGAAATTTTATGTGTAGTCACATTCCAAAAAGGATCAGTTGCTCTTTTATTTACCCCATTCAAGTTCACCGGGTTCATATAAATATCTTACAGTTACACTACCTAGTTGTTTTGAGAAAGATTCACGTCGTTGTATTGGTATGTTTTTCTTTGATCGCGCTGATGGGTTTCATAGAAGTTGCACGAGTAATTTCATTATTAACGCAGCTATCACACTTGGTAGTCTTGCAACCCAATCACGAGATCTTTTGTCTTTCTGAACTTTATTCAAGAATATTTCCTGCGCATACTGATATCCAAATAACAGCTCAGCAAGTGTTCGATTAAGTCGTTCAACGATTGCCTGATCGTGATGAATTGCGTGTGTCCTCGTCTGATTTTGACGGTATGTTTTTTCATCAGAGATATACTGCACCAAGAAATTCCTTGCCAGGATCAACTGCAGCAACAGAACGTGTGACATTTGCTGCATCAGCAAGTTTACTAATCGCTGCTCTACCCTTGCAATATCCTCCTGGGCTATAATAAATCGATTCCATTATAATAGTTATCTATGATTGATTACCGGCCCCTAGCATTAGTTTACCTTTCATCGCAGATTTTACTAGGAAGCTAGCAAGTTTTTCTCTGAGAGATTTATTTTTTATGGAATTTGACGAGTGAATCAACTTCACGTCTGCAATATGTCGTTGTTGTAAATCTTTTATTTCTGTGCCCGACATCATGAACGTGGAATGCTTGATCAATCGCATTTATTCGATACTCTCCGGGTCTTGGTTGGTCTCGTTCATCAAGTCGGATATCAAGTCGGGTTTCATGACCACAATAATTATATCTAGGAAGATGTTTTTCTCCTGGGTATTTAGCCCATGGAGTCCCTGGTAATTTTCCCAGTGAAGCAGCGATATCACCACCTGTCTTCGTACGAGACGAAATAAATCTGTATTTGTTTGTACCACATTTTACACACTTGCCTGTAAGCGCACGCTTGTTATTTTTTGTTGTTATTGTTGTTAATCCACTGGTGGGGGTGGATGCTTTGCATCGAACACAATATAAATTCATATTATTTATTATATTTGTACAACATGGATGTCACTAACTTCTCAGCCACACGAAAGCAAGAGCCAATCAAGCATCATGCAGCATTACCAAATTCTATCAGAGCAATTATAATAGGTCCATCTGGGTCTCCTAAGACGCAATTATTGCTTAATCTAATAATGAGATTGCTAAAGTGGGATAAGTTGTATTTGGTGGCACCATCCGTAGATGATCAGCGATGCTACGATGTGCTTAAAGATTTTAACGAAGAAGCGAAGTCGTTGAATGAAGATGAAGATGATAATGATATTGTTGATTTTATCACCGATACTGATGAAGCTCCATCTGTGGATGGTCTCGATGGACGTATTAATAATCTCGTAGTATATAATCATGTAATGCTGGAAAAACAATCAAATCCAGCTCGGATATTTTCCCGGGGCAGACACAAAAATACATACGTGATTTATGTTACTCAGCGATATACACAAATACTTAAGGTGATCAAACATAACTGCAATATTTTAGTTGTGTTTAATGGAGTCGATACACATACTTTGCGAAACATTCATCAGACTTGGTGTTCATGGGATATGGATATGATTAAATTCAAAAATTTCTTTTCAAAAGTGCAAGCTACCCCACACGGATTTATCATGATAAATTTACATGATCCTCGTTCGCGATATAGTGATAAAAGTTTTGACTGCGAAACACAGCAGCAGGGAGGGCGACGACAAAGAGTGAGTGCGCGGGTACATAAACAAACAAGCCATAAAAAAGACGAAAACATAAATGTCAAAAAGAATAGAAAAGTTTCGGGTCGGTTAGAGGCTTCAGTTTGACGTTATTGACGTCTGTATTTTCATCTCCGTAGGAAGCTTTAGTTTTCAAAAATGACAGCTGCTAAAAAGTTATAGGATTCGCCCTCCCTGCTGCTGATACTAAATTTTTATATGACTTTATAGTTCCAAGTATGCCTTGAAACTATACGAAATTATCCAGGAAGGATCCTCATTAGTCAAATGATTCACAGACATGATGCCTTTCCCAAACCATGTTTTGTAGTGCACACTTATTTTTTCCATATATCTTAATATTAGGATTAAACTGTATTTGTCTTTCTAAAAAGGTGTTCGGCTATGACCATTTTAAGTGATGTACACAGTTCTAAATATGTTTCATAAATGTCTATCCATAGAACAAATGGGATCCTTGTTTCGAAATTAAAAAATTGTAACAATTTAGATTCATCAGACAATATTCTTACAAGCCACGTAAGTTCAAAACATTCCCAACATTAAATATAGAAACCATATTTAATCCCTGTCATGATTATCCTTCAGGACAATATTTCATTAGATTTTGTTGTTGTTGTTGTTGTTGTTGTTGTGCGGCTTAACGCCATTTTTCAGCACACGATAGGCTATACATGGCGGCCAGTATTAATGGTGGAGGAAGAAACAGGGAAATCCCCGGAAAGAATCACGAGAAGCTACTGGCAAGCTTTCTCACATATCCACATTCGCCGAATCCGCGACTCGAACCCACGCAGACAGAGGTGAGATGGCAGTGATCCGTAACGGAGAGCACTTTAGACCACTTGGCCACTCGGGGCCCCCATTAGATTTTGTCCTTTGACCTACACCATACAGACATGTAAAAGATTGCATTCATGTCACTTAACACCTCCTGCTTTGATAGATTTGGTAATGCCAGTAGTAGATGAATATGATGATGCTGTCTCAGAAATACCCACCCACCTCCCAAGTTTGACGTACATGTAGAGGTGCTATGGTCCATATTGTACGTACCAAGGATGAATAAACACGTTTTAATTCAATCAAATCAGCCTCAAGATTTTATTGGACTTCAAAAATTATCTTTAGTGCAACAAACTATTTTATAAGCTGCTCCACATGGAACATGTTGTTGTATTTTTCTAGTGCTTGATTTATTTGGATCATTTTCTGCGCCTGTTACGGGGACAAGCAGATATTCGAAATCAGCGTAAATAACAAACGGAATATTTAGTTTATGATTATAATTTTTAAATTTTAATACTTTTTCTTTTTCTGTTGGCATTGTTACTTTTTGAACATCAGCACAATATTTAAGTTGTTCTTGCAGTCTTTCATCTTTAGAAAAACCTTGTAAACAACGGTAGCAGAAATATTTCTTATTTTTATTTTTATTTTATTGTCTGCCAACTAAGCCGTTAAAGTTTTTATCCAAACGTAATGATTTCTAAACAACAGCAAGTTTATTGTCGATTGCGAAGCTTTTTCTGAGATATACCTTAGATAAACGTTTTCACGCTCGTCAAGACCAAATATATTAACCGAAATATTATTTTGCTTTTCAAACTTTGGTATCTGATTTTCTGTAACTGGAAAGTCAATGCCATTAAAATTTAATTTTGACACGTGACTAAAATGCTTGTTAACACGATCAGCATTTTTTTCTGCTGGAAACATCGCAGAAAGAATAGACCACTGGAAACATCTGTTATCATTGTTTCTGACATTTATACAACATTTTTTGTTTTTAATTTTTTGAGGGAAATCAACATAGCCGCTACCGCGAAGCACGTTATATTTTGCTGTGTGAAAGAAAACTTCTTTTATCATTTCAAATTTCCAACCCGATCCTGATGTAGTAAATTCTTCTAATTTTTTGTTTATTTCCTGGTGGTTTTCATCGGCGACCATGGCAATGTTTGTTCCAGTTAATATTTTTCTTGATTTAGCTGTGAAATATGGTTTTGAAATTTCGCTGTCAAAACTTTTTGTTTCAAAAATTACATCAAGCACATTCTCAGCTGCATGTAACTTTGATAAAATCGTATGATGTTGGACTATAAGTTTGATACTTTCATGAGCCGCAAGTTCTTTTGATATAACAGGTTGTAAAAGATGAAATATATTTATGGAGTTAAAATTTGCTAAAATATTTTCATCATCAAGTTTGTAACTATTATCGTAACCGGAAAATGCTGTAGCAATTTTTTCAGATTTGATAATGTTCTTTTTAGCAATATCTCGCAATTTTAACATTATATATATAGTAATATTTTATATTTAATTGAATTTTTTTAAATTAGAGATATGAAATCCTTATAGCATAATGACAGAAATTTTGAGATATCTGAGATTGACGGCGGAAGAACAGGAAGTTTATTATGTGCATCAGAAGTACAATTTGTACGCTGGAAATGCATTGGGTTCTGTTATTAACATAATATCTAAAAAATCTGTTGGCACACCAACGCCAGCTGGAATGATAATTTCAGTTAAAGGCGATAATACAGAAAGAATTAAAATGTTTAGAAAAGATTTTATTTATACTTTGTTTTGCGATGATATTCCAGAATGTCAGAGAGGTTATCAAGTAAATGGAGCAGTTAATGATGATAATATTGAAAATTTATCATTACAAAATGAATTTCAATTTCATCCAGTGTTTGATCTATATGAGGCAAATGATCGAGGAATTATTCGACATAAAAAAACAAAAAAAGTTGTTGGAAATTTAAAAAGAAATGGATATCTTGATGTTAATGTAGGTGGAACTAAAACTGATTTTATTAAATATAAATCACACAGGTTTGTGTTTGAAACTTTAAATGATGTTATTCCAGTTGGTCTAGTTATCGATCATAAAAATGGTATTAAAACAGATAATCGTTTGGAAAATTTAGATTTGGTTACGCCATTAAAAAAAAAAAAAAAAAAAATACAAGACGTGGAACAGGCTCTGATGGTTCTAATTTAAAAAATCCAAGAAGATCAGTTATTTCAATAAATTTAGAAACTGGAGAAAAAGTAAAATTTAGATCAATGACATCTGCGGCAAAATATCATAAAATTCGCAGCAAATCAGTAAAAGATGTAGCTGATAATGTAACTAAATCAGCAACGTCAATGTTGACATTTGATAGATTTTATTTTAAATACGATAACTAATGATATTTTCTAGATCATTTCGAGTAAAACAATTATGACTGAATTCCATAATATCATCTCGATTAAATCGTAATGTCATCATTTTATTTGTATCAAGTTTTATTTTTTCTGCTACTGTTAATAAAAATCTGTCAGATTCGCCTGATGTTATAATAACATCAACAAACAATTTCGAATTGCCTCAGCAAATTCTCTGTAATTTAGTATATTAACTCTTTGATGATATTTTATTTCTCCAAACATCTTATTATTTGTTAATTAGACAAAAGATATATTATAATAATGAACTTGATTGAAAGACTGGCTGAACAATATTCGGGAGATTTTGTTTCAAATTTTACCTTAGAAAATTTTAGCTGTATTTTAGATAAATCTGCTAGCTATACTGAAAACGATATTTTGCATAACGATGACGACGAAGATGAAGATGATGTTGTTGTTAGTAAAAAAATTTAAGCAGGCCAACAACTTGGCGATATGATGTTAAGTACCATATTGCTAAAAAAAATAATAAAATTTAATTTTACTATCACAGAGCATCAAATATTTTGGCAACTTATAAAACCTTTTTTAAACGTAAAAATAACTGGACAACAAAGAAATATAAAATACGATTTTATTTTTGTTAAAATATTTAATTTAATGCCAGTCGATGGTGCAAGAAAATTACATTTAATTTCTCTATGTAAACCAGTAAAATGTAAATCAGTATTAATAAATTACGAAGAAATTTATAATAATATTATTCAATCGATATCGACTTATTGGGTACCCAGCTATTAAATTTATCGCTATACCCACGCCATTTAACTAAACTTTTGTTGCCGCGCTTTTTAATAACTTTTTCAATAACAAATATATCTTGTTCTGTTTTCTGAAGTTCTTGCTCGTAAAAACTGCCAGTTACAGGTTCACTTAATAAATCTTTCAACGAGTATGTAACTGGTATTGTTAAAAGTACTTTATCAACAACAAATGCTTCTTCGCTCCAGTTATGAGTATATCCTTTTTCAAATGTTTTTTTCGTCAGCGAAATTCTAACTTTATCAGCAACTTTAAATTTATGTCTGCGGTAGACGTTTTCGTTTGATAATATTGGATTTGCAATCGCGTCGTTTGGCGACATTTTCCTTTTGCCTAGCGAAATGGATCTGTGTTTCGTGTTATTATACACGTCAACAATTTTCTGTAAATTGTTAATATATTTACTCGTACTTTTAGCTGTTAACTATTTATGCATTTTTTCCTTGAGCGTGCGATTAAATCTTTCAACGATGAAGCTTTTTCCCTCATTTCCTGTGATATATTTTTTAATGTTATTTTGCTCTAAAAACTGTTCAAATTTTTTATTAAAAAATTCTGCTCCATGATCAGTCCAGATTCTATTTGGTTTTCTTTCCGTGTTATTAATGATTTGTCTTAATGAATCAGTCATCGATGTTCCTGTGTTATCCGAAACGGGTATACTAAACGCGTATTTGCTAAAAACATCTACAACATTAAAAAGATATCTCTTGTTATCATTAAACTGAGCAAGATTTGAGACATCAACTAAATCTATCGCCCAGATATCATCAACGGCATTTGCGACAACTTTACGTCGCGGAAGCATTTTTTTTTAGGTTTGTGTAGCTCTGAGGCAAGATCATCATATAATTCTTTTTTACCGAGACCAACTTTATATTTTGCTCCAATAAAACCCTGGACCAGCCTTCGGTCAACACGTTCTCGCATATTTACAGGTTTCATATCACGAAGTTCGTCTAACATTACTTTATCGCAGCTGTGTTTATTTTGTTGTTTGTCTGGACGTTCAATATTTCTGTAGCAGATATAATGGCGCATCGCTATTGCATCAACTTGATTGTAAGGCTCTTGTCCTGGCAGCGGATTATCGTTTTCATCAAGTTGTTTATCAAGAGGATTATAAGGTCCAGTGTATTTATGGCCTGGCAATGTCCAGCCACCTTTTGGTTTCGGCAATTTGCCAATTAATTTATGTATATCTATACCTGTTCCAATTATTTCTCTGTTGTTGCATTTCTGACAATATGTAACAATTTTATTTTGCTCCAGAGATAAATCTCTATCACAATCGCAGTCGCATGTCATTATTTATTAATCATCTACTAAAATAATCTCCGGGTAACCCGCTCCTAACAACTTTGTTGTTGACAGCGGTACTGTTGATAAAAACATACTTTTCTTTTTCCACAGATTGCACAAATACTTTTTAACATCATTCTATTAGGTTTTCTTTTTCTGTTTTTTCATCTATGTTTTCTGTTTTAGTTTTACACTTAAGACAATATGTTGACATTATATATCAGTGAGTTTAGATAAAATTTAATGCAATCTCATCATTAGCGTGAGAAGGTAGTTGGTCAAATTGCAAAATAAACTTTAAAAAAATCTGGATTTTCGGTCATCTGTTTAATGAACATTACGCAATAGGATCCACAAGCGGAGGTTCCAACTGGTTGAATTTGATTAGACGAATAATTTATTATTTTCGCAAGAGACTTTGTCTCTTGAATTCTACTCATATATTTTTTATTGCTTCACTTGGTGGAATTCCGAACGAGTCAAAATAATTGTTATCACAAACAGCTACCCAATGTGTGCCAGATCCGTCATTAAAATCTTGTATATTTATAACACACGAACCTGGCGTTTCTAGCGTTACAAGTTCATCTTTAGAATAAACTCCACGGAAATTTTTTACTTTTTTTAGTTTGTCAAGTATATCAAAATTACTTAACGCGGCCGACTTCATCTCTTTGTTCCTGGTAACATTAGTCCTCGTCCTAACAGATTTGGCAATAGACTTCCCGCTAATCCTGCTAGTAATGGAGCTATTGGAATAAATCCACCTTTTCGCCTCGGTCGTGTCTTTTTTTTTTTCGTTGTTGTCTTTCTTTTGCTGTTTTTCGTTTGGGCATTATATTTATCTTTAGACAAAAATTTTGTTTATTCCATGACCTTCAACTGCCTTTTTCGTTGCGCCAGATACTGCTCCAGACGCTGCTGCTAATCCTAATGAACCAAACACCGGCAAAAGTTTTGGTATTAACGTTCTGGCCATCACAGATAGTGCCGGACAGAAGAAACCACCTTGTTTTGACATTGCTGTTATTTGTGCAGCACTTAAATTTAAAACAAAAGGTTTGCCGCGGTTATACTTATTTACTTATTTTTTGGCTAACATTAATTTTGTTAAAGTACCCAAAACACCTGCGTTAGGGTCGACCTTTAATGAAACCTTCCTCTGCTTTGCAACAGCAGCTGCTAAGTTTTTTAACTTGACCATCACTCAAATATATTTCTTTTACAATATATTTTGTCATCTTATTATTATGTTACAGATTAAACTTGTACCGACATTTTACCTTCGATAAAGTCAATCGTAATAGTTCTGTCGCTGATCACTAACGCGTACACGTACAACTGCGCCACTGGAACTGCTCCTAATGTCCATGTAATTTCAATATCAGCAGTTGAAATTACATCTCTTTCATTTTGTTTACTAACATCAAAATAAAATATCGGATAAAGTGTGCGAAATTCCTCTACTGATATCTGAGATCCGTCTCCAACATCTTGATATTTTTGCAATGCGTCGAGCAGGTACATGTAAGGTCGAGTAATATTTTTATTAGCGTCATCTGTAAAATTACATTCTATCGCTCGCTCCGGATATTGCTTTGAATTTATTCTAGCATATATTCGTCTAACATCAGCATTATCAAATATTGCATTATCTTGTTTTTGGTTACCACGTCGCGCTTGTTGCAGAAATACAACAAATAATTGCCGTGGCTTTTGTTCAGTCGACGTCGTTGTGACTCGCCATGTGTAGTCTGTGGTATTTGGAACTGCTGTTTGATATATTTTATGTTGCTGAAAATAAATCTTCTTTGTGCGGTTTTTAAGAATATCATCTAATTCGAGCGATTTTGAAACTGTCGGCGTTATTCGTGGCATCCACAGCG
Source organism: Megalonaias nervosa (assembly GCA_016617855.1). NCBI lineage: Eukaryota > Metazoa > Mollusca > Bivalvia > Unionida > Unionidae > Megalonaias > Megalonaias nervosa. The sequence continues at coordinate 25,223 of JAECUM010042112.1, forward strand.
CAAGTTTGTTTATGATAAACTGTACATCAGCCCCGCCAAGTCGAAATAAACAATCATTTTGTTCTGATCGATCTGAAATAAGTGTATGTTTAACTCCACGAAATACTTTATTGTAGTCCCCGCAAAAGCCAAATATTGTACGTAATGGTAACATCATTGTAATTTGACGTGATTCTGCTGCAAGTGCTTTTCTCTTAGCATAACCCTCATTATAAAGTTTATTTCTTACGCTAATTGTGTTATTAATCAAATTTAACATTGCAACGCCGTCCGCAGCTGCAGCTGGTCGTGCTATACCAAGATTATCACAAGCTGCAATACGTGAGGCTCTTACAGCGTCTCCGTTAGCAGCTGCATCTGGTGGTGCTATACCAAAATTGTTAGCATTGGCAATAAGAAAATTTCTTACATGTGCAAGATCTGCAGCAGCATCAGCTCCATGCGATAATGCACCTTTTGAAATAAATTCTCCAGATAATGCTAAACCAGCGATTCCAGTATCTCCAGTATTAAATGCTCTGACGCCAGCCTTATTAGGTTCGTTAGAATTTTCATCCAGATATTCAACATATTCAAATTCTGTTACCGTGTCGTCTGCGTCATAAATTTCTGCCAAATCGAGATAATTTTTACAGACATTTTTTTATTTATTAGGTTATACAAAATTATTGTGGCGTTGTTGCTTTAGATATTAATTTTTTTAATAATTTGTTCTCCTCTCGGTGATAAAAGTTCTTTTGTTGTTGTTATCGTTGCGCGTTGAGTTTCTTTTGTTGGTGCGATTTCTGAAATAGCTTGTTTGATTGTCGGTACACCGCTTTTTATTTTATCAGCTATTTTTTGTCCCACAGCAGTTCCAGCAGCAGATGCAGCTCCAGGTGCAAAAGCTTTTGACGCGTCAAATGCAATTGGCGCAACTTTTTGAGTTATTCCTGGAGCATTTTCTATAATTTTAGCAAATATATTTCCCAAAAATCCTCCGACTATTTTTCTTCTATAAACTTTGTTCTCTGTTTCATTATATCTGAGGTTGCATAATTTTATTGCCAATCACGAAGTTTATTGTTCGCGTAAGTGTAAATAATAAGTAACAACCTCGTTGTTCATTTCCAGTTGTCGTTCAGACTGATCTGTCAATTGCATATTTACTTCTGTTATTTGGTTTTCAACATTTAACGGATAATAAATAACCTGACGTGGATTAATTTGCATGATAGATCCTGGTGGACCGTCTGGCGAAAAACTATATTGTTTGTCCTTTACTACCCTGAGCTGAGTAAGATCCAGATGCAATAGAGCAATTTATTAATATTGTGTTTACGTCAGTTATATTTACTGGATTTTCACCGTCATGTGTAATAGCTTCTTGAAAAGCAGGATATATTTGAGAGAGAAATCCTATCGGTGGTGCGATAATTGTTATAGAGAAAAGACTAACTGCCATATTATTTTTTAATGTCATTCTGGCCCTTAAGGTGTTATAATTTGGTGTCAGCTCAAAACTATCAGCTGTACCTCCATTTTTTGTTATAAGTTCTTTTATTGTTTTATTTAGATCAGGAATATTATAAGCTCCTTGTGGAATTTTATATGTTTTCCAAATGAAAAATGATGGAGGACGTTGATTAAGAATAGCAAATGTAAAATCATCGTTTACTCCAGTTTTTACATTAGCCATAGAAGTCCAACACGTACAGGAAATCAGTCCAATTTCATATTGTTTTTCACGATCTAGTTCTATTGGCGGAATATACTTTACAGAAAAATTTGCGCTATTTTTATCAGATTGACCAGAGTCTAGTAATAATGTTGCTGACATTTATTATTATATTTTTATAAAATTAAATCGCCGCAATTAAATCGCGATGTAAAGTTTCGTATTCGTCAGATGTTAATAAATTTTCCGATCTCAAATTATCAATTATGTCAATAATTTCATTGTCAATTTCAGCACCAACATTTCCAGCTTCTTTTGATGATATCAACAACATTAATCTGCCAATCATTTCAGTAACTGATGCGAATTTTCTAACTCCAGTTCCAGTTTTAGTTATTTCTTCTTCTTTCCTTAATAGCTCATTATCATAATGTTTAAATAATGTTTCAAAAGTGTATTTTCCTTCTTCAACATATTTTTTATTTCTAAATTTTTTTGCAGTAATTTTAAAACCACTAGCAACAGTAAAATCTCTAGCTTTTTCAAAAAGTTCTTCAACATCTTCTATTGCAGCTGTATTAATTTTTTTGTAAACTCCTGTACCTTCTGCTATGATATCATCTAATTTTTTTAATGAGATCTTGGTGTTTATCTTCTTTCCAATTATAAATATCAACGTCAGAAATGTTATTATCTTTCATAAAACCAGAATATTCTAATGACGTTATTTCTTCCTTTGCTTTGTTTTTATATTTATCTCGATATTCTTCCTCAGTTAATTTTTCTATACTTCCATCGGTTTGTATAAATCTTGGAGCTTCATATATATATTCTGATCCTTTATCCAATAATTTTGCTTCTCTATTTAAACCACTACTGTGATAACTATGGTATTGGTTATTTCTTATATTATTAATAACCTCAATATAAAGATCAACGATAATTCCATGTCGATATAATTTAATGCTATCATAGTAATTTCTATTTTCTAAAATTACATTGTTGAGATGCTCCTTACTTTTTTCTTTTATTTTTTCTAGATTTTTAATTGTTTCGTCGGCTTTAAAATCATCTTTGTTAACACTGTTTATTCTCACACCCTTAAAGTTATATATTTCATTAAAATCTTCATATTCGTCATCTCTTATTTTGCTATTTATATTTTCTAAATCATATTCAAATCTTTTTCTTTCTTCTATAATGTTTCTCTCTCTTCTAGGTTCCTCTTCTTCTAACCTTCTTTCAATTGGTCTAACCACTGCTGCTTCTGCTAATCTTTGTTAAAGTTCCAGTGGATTATTTATCAGCCGATCTATTTCAACTTGTCTTCCAACAGGATTAGCTATATTTGCTGCAAGTGCCTCTGCTAATCTTCTTTTTTCTTCTTCAGATCTTTCAATAATTTTTACAGCAACCGCTTCTTGTTGCTCTTTGATCAATCCTACTAAACCTTCTTCTTGTATTTTTTTAACTTCTTCTTCTAATAATGGTTTAGTTTCAGGTTGTTTTCCAAGTAAAGCTTCTGTAAATGTTTGAGAGCGGCGGCTGTTGTTTCTGCTGCAACCACTTGACCACGTCGTGCTTGTTGGATCATCTGCCTAAGTTCAGCTTTAGATTTAAGAAGTTTTTTTTTTTATAGATTTTCTATTTGTTTTCTGTACTTTGCTTGTCTTTCCATTTTATTATATATAAATTTTATAAAACTAACAAAAACTTACTGTATATATTTTTCAATACAGCATCGAAACATATTACTCGTATCATTTGTTAATTTATCAAACAAAAAAAAGTCATATTTATTTAACGTTGCTTGATGATATAATTCAATAAATTTATCTCTTGTTACATCGCCACATTGTTCGTTCGCGATATTTCTAACGTCAACATTGTCCAGTCCTGGAAATAATATAAAACAACCAGTATTTCGCCTAATAAATCTGTCAACATTATAAAAACCCTGAGCGAGATCAATAGAATTACATTTTTTATTACGTGATAATGAAAAGTATGATCTTATTTTATTCATTTCCTCGTTGTTTAGCGGAATATCATCAAAAACAACTATCTTGTGTTCGGACGAATCAAGTTGATTAACTGGAACAAGTTCTTCTGGTTGTTTGATAATAAAAAAATCTTCATCAGCCTCAAGATCATCACGAAGTTTGTCATTATAATTGTTAAGTAGCTCGTACTTATCCTGTTGTGGATTAATTGTGTAAATATAAACGCAATCGTAGTTAAAATTATCTCCGAGAAGTAAATTCATAAGCAAGTTTGTTTTCCCAGATCCAGTTCTTCCAACAATAAGATAATGACAATCTGGAAGTTCGTTTTCATGTTTATGTTTCACCAACCGCTCTGTATCAAAGTTTAATATCGATGATTTTGCCATTATTGTTATACAATTTTATGTTATATAAAAAAATTGTCTGACGATAAATAAATAATGAGCTATTATATAAAATTTAAACAACTTTATGAGATTCATCCGCTATAAGTACAATAACAAACGGCAATATTGATTTATCGGGATATCTGAAAAAAAAACAACTGGCGACACAATGACAGGAAACCTGTCTATGTCAAATCAACGAGTACTAGATTTAGAAACAAATTATCCACCAATAAATGTAGTTAGTACACAGGCTGTTAGTTATAAATAACTAAAATTTGTCGAAGATAATAAACTGTCACTGAGAGGAGGAACTTTAAGCGGTAACTTAGATATATGAGGAAAAAAAAATTATAAATTTAGAGACCGGGTATCCACCAGCAAACTTAAATCAAACTCAAGCGGCAAGTTATTTGCAGTTGAAGTATGTTGATGATAACAAACTTGATAAAATCGGTGGGATAGTTACAGGTAATTTTAACATGTCGAGTAAAAAAATTATTGGGTTAGAAACTGTATATCCGCAAGCAAATGTTGATAATACACAAGCTGTAAGTTATGCGCAACTAAAATCTGTTGACGATAATAAGCTTAACAGAGTCGGTGATACAATGACAGGTAACCTGTCTATGTTAATTCAAAAATAACTGGATTACCAATAACCTCACCACCAGCTAATGAAACCGATGCTATTAGTTATGCTCAGTTAAAAGATCAACTTAACCCATATTTTAAGAAATCTGGTGGACCAATGTCAGGTAACATAAATATGAGAGCCAACAAGATAATGACGACTTACGTTCCAGTTAACCCTAACGATCTGACAAATAAAGCGTACGTTACAAATAAAGTCTGTCTAGTGGTGTAAAACGAACCAAAAATAATGTTGGGTATATTCCAATATTGTTTGAGGCAACTGACAATCGAGTTGGGTTTGAGGTAAGCGCATCAGCATATTATCCTGAAAATTATCCTTATTACGCTTTCTCTGATAGGCATGAATGGACAACTAATGGAGAAGTTGAAAACTTTTGGATTAAAATTAAATGTCCTATTGCAGTTGCTATTTGGCATTTTCATTTGCGAGGTCCATTAAACTCTAGTGTTGGTCGAATTTATAATTGGCAATTGAAAGGATCAAACAATGATATCGACTGGACAACATTATATAGTACAGCAAATACGTATATTACAACAGCACAATATTTTATAATCCAGACAGAAAACAATGTTAACAAGTGCTTATATTTCCGAGTTTATGTTATCGCTGCTGAACATCCATTTCCAGGACTGACAGCATTTCAAATATATACACTTGATAATCAGATATGATCATTGTGAACAAATTTAATCTAATGCTATAAAACAATGACAACAAAGTGGTTTATAGACGTTGCGAGAGAATTTTATGATTATATTTTTAACCCTAAAATAAACGTTTGGGACGAATCATTATCAGTACGTGTAATAAATACCAGAAAAAATTTTCAGTTCGAATGGTAAACTCTCCATTATCAGAAGAAGAAAATTTTTTTATTCTTGTTATGCATATGCGAGGGCCACAACTGAAAGAAGCAATAGAAAACTTTAATGTGATAAAAAGATACTGTCATCCTGATGATTGTCTAGAAGAATATAAACAAGTTGAAATTATATTTAAAAAAATATTACTTGAGCTTGATTTTGGAAATTTGGATTTGATAATAAAATCGGACTTAATAAAAAAACGAACTTACGTTGAAAGAGATGATGTAAAACATCTGTAAAAGCTAGCCATGATTATCTCGACAGACTAGCAGAATCTGTGATGATAGAAATAAAAAGAAACAGGAAGTTACATAGTAGTTTTTCAAAACGAAACATTTTTAAGCATCTCGGCATGTACTACCACGACAAAGAAACCTTAATTAAAATCGTTACTATGACACCAGACGTGGAGTTACTTATTCAAGCGTACTCAAACGCAGTTTTGCCAATGATACGTAAAAAAGACCCAGAATCTGAGCTGATTATTGTTGATAAGTCTCTAAAAATAATCAAAGATTTTGACGATGAAATTAATGATCTTAATGATATTGAGCGAGAAAAGTTTTTTGATAAAGTCGATCAAACAGATTTGGAAGTAAAAATTGATTGTTATTACAACATAAGTGAAGAAGATGATAGTCCATTTCCATCAATCCAGCGCTCTAAATAATTGTTATTACGAAATTATTACAATGAAGTCGAGAAAATACTCACAAAACCATATGAAAAATTAATGTTAAAAGTAGTTTCTGCTATTGGTCTGATAACATTTGAATTAAAATCACTTAAAAAATTAATGCTAACAAGTTTTGTTGTCGCATATGCAATTATCAGACAACATCTTGTTCTCAAAAATTTCACGTTAGATCAAATAAACTTGGTATTAGGGTATATTGATAAAACAGAAAGCGATTACAATAATTTAGTGAATGAAACAGATTTGTATGAACGTGAAGTAGGAAATACTTTTGACTCATTTATTGGTTAAAGATAACAGATGCACGATATAAGGATACTTCGTCAGATGTTTATGAAAAATACAGAATTTTTATAGCTGATCCTAATAATAATAAATTTCGTAAGTTTCTTGATTCAATTGCTGGTGCTAGAACTTTTGTTTTTGTATAAAATATTGTATAATGAAAAAAAATATCATCGATTTCAATCAAATTTCAGAGGAAATTCCAACACAAGATGTTGAAACGCTAGTACAATATCACAAATTTTATCATAAAAACCTCTGGTGTGTAAAAGAATGTTATAAATACTACCGTAGAATACTTCGAGTAATATTTGCCATTGTTAATGACTAGCTCTGGTATAATCTGAAGTGGAGCATTATTAAATCCGTTTTTGTTAATAATATCTGGTGTCGGTGTCTCTCTTTCAACACTTGTAAAAAAAAATTGAACCTAAACTTGAAACAAAAAAAACAATTCTTGTAAAACAGCAAGTATAACTTACAAAAAACTACTTGATCAAATACGATCTTATTTGCGAGGTGTAAAATATGATATGGACGATTAATAAGTGAATTTCGTATTATTGACAGTATGTTAACAGATATTCTGCCAATGAGAGTTAGCAGGTATGAAAAAGATTATAAAAAAAAGTATAGTGATGGTAGGGTATAAAATAAAATAATCTCAAACAATGTTTTCGCTTACCTGTTCACCATTTTTTTTTACGATAGAAGGCTTAAAATGTTTGATCTATGGAAACAGATAGACGAGTCTCACAACCCCCCTTTCATATACTACTCCCCGTTCTCTAAAAATATATATTTTGTTAGAAAAATGTTTTCACTTACCTGTCCATGTGTAAATCCGCCTGCAAAATGATCACGAAGGAAAATTCTGACTGCCGTCATAGTGCCCACACGGAATTTCCAACGAAAATTCTATAATAACTAAATCATGTGATCATTCTGAAACTTTGTTATGTAAAAGATAGGGAATTTCCAATGGATTTTTTAGAATATAACGCCTACTCCAGAATGTTCTGAAATCAGTTTAAAAATAGGTAATTTCCAATGGATTATCCCAAAATAACGCCTACTCCAGAATGTTCTGGAATCAGGTTAAAGATAGGTAATTTACAATGGATTTTTCCAGAATAAAAGGCATTCAGAATTTTCTTCGTGGCCATTCTGCAAGCGGATTTACACGTGGACAGGTAAGTGAAAATATTTTTTAACATATTTTTGACAAAATGTTAACATAGAAAGTTTTGGAGGGGTAGGGGTTCCTGATACAATCGCTTATTATCCCAGTATATCTTGAGGCTGATTTGATTGAATTAAATCTTTTAAAAAATCTGTTTGTTAGATTAAATCCGACGCTACAAATTGACTCTTTGTAATAGGACATTTTATATAATATTTTATTGTGCTTTGTAGGTTATGATATCCTGCATTAACATGTGATTTGTAGATTATGATATCCTGTATTAACATGTGGTTTGTAGGTTATAATATCGTGTATTAACATGTGCTTTGTAGGTTATAATATCCTGCATTAACGTGTGCTTTGTAGCTTATGATATCCTGCATTGACATGTGCTTTGTTTAATATGAAAAAAAATCTAGAGGTCCGGTAACCTCTTTCCACCTCTCCATAACTTGGGAGGTGGGTGGGGTTTCTGAGACAGCATCATCATAGTCAAACTTTGGAGGTGGGTGGGTGTTTCTGAGACAGCATTATCATATTCAAACTTGGGAGGTGGGTGGATGTTTCTGAGACAGCATCATCATATTCATCTACTACTGATTTGTCCATCGTTAATGCGCTCTCAACGTCATTCACATCACCAACAACAATATCGGTAAAGAACGAGTTTTTGCTTCTCATTCGTTCCTGGAATATCAACCTAAATATTTTATTTTCGTGTATTTGCTGGGCGAGAACACAATGGCACAGGTAGATCTGAAAACTTTTCTTTATGTAACAGAAATAATTGCTGTTGAAGTGTATCATGAACTATTTTCCGACTTGCAACTATTAAATCATCAGGTTTCCATAAATTCCAAAAATCATTCATCATAATCTCTGGAATTACTTCACGCTTTATCTCACATTGAATCTTATCTGGCTGCAGTCTGATTAATCTTTTAAATTCTTTCAGCGGTTCATCAATAGCTCTATGATCATCAGTTATCTCCTCATAATAATCTACGAACTTTTTCAGCTATTCGTGTGGAGATGATAAAACGAAAGGTGGTGGTTGACCTTGATCACCACACATAATAACAGCAGTATTTCTCGTTAACAACCAATCAAGAAATATTTTTAATATTTCCAACGATACCGAACCAATTTCATCCCAAATAATAATCTTAGGAATATATTTCTCACCCATTCGTTGTGAAGTCAATTCATCTCCCTTCCATCGATAGAAACTGTGATACGTACACGAATTAACTCCTCGTTCGTTCATTTCTCTGGCGAGTCTATGTGTGGGTGTCAAAACAACCGTATCAACAGAGTTTGAAGAACTCCGACAAATAATTCAATCGCACGTGTTGTTTTACCAGAACCTCCAGGTCCATTGAGATAAACAGTTTTATATCTGGCCACGGGATCATATGCCGATGGAGCCGATGGAAGTTTTGATATCTGTTTATTTTGATAGTATATTTCCTTAGATTCAACGTCAGCAGATTCAGAATAACTAAGAATCATTTCTCGTTTTATTCTCCATTCGCCCCATGATGCATCAGTGCCGAGATGTAATTGTTTTAGCAATCCTGCGTATTTTTATTGATATAAAATGAATCTGTGGCGACTCTAACTGCGGTGTTAGAAAATCTATTTATCATCGATAATAAATTTATCGAAACATACGCGGGCATTGAAGATCTTAAATGAGTAAACTGTGGTGAGTCACCTTCAGTGTAATTCACATTTGTGCCTAATTTAGTTCCGTCTGATAAATTAACATTATTCCGACTTATAAATGTGCTTCTCTCTGTTATGTCAGCAATTATAAAATCAAGTTCAGCTTCGTCGATGATTAGTCTACAACAATGTCGTTTATTGTCATCTGATCATCTTTGCGTAATTTACCAATTATTTTCCTACCAAGATCCTTTGCGAATTTATTCTCAAAATCAGTTATATGAGGATTATCATCACGGGAATATTTCTTTTGCTGCGTTAACCAAACTTGTTTTTGCGGATTATATGATATAATTGCTTCACTTACAACCAACGATATTAACATGTTTACATCAATCATATATCATAATAGAACTATTGGAACCCATTTTTTTTCTGAAAAATCTTCCAAACCAAATATAAACGACCGGATGGAGATTCGGTGCGAACTTAAACGACTCAGTGCATGCAAATCCGGTCAAGTCAAAATCTGGTAAGGGTCCTTTTATCGCAACTCTGGTTGTCTCGTGTGTTGGATGTCCAAATCTTTTGAAATACTCAGAACATTCTCTGTATCCAAGAAAACTTCCAGGATAACATGCAACCATATCAACCGATATAACATTTTTATAATCGTATTTAGTATTCCATGATCCGCTATGTCCGATTTGATACAACTGCGTTGGATATCTTCAAGAAATTCTAATCGTGTTGGTTTCCATGAATTTTTCTTCTGAGCAACATGTGCAGCGATTGACGGAACGGTAAAACAATTACTGAGTAATCGTTCGACAGTGATTTCATCACCGTCATCAGCGCCGATATCATCGGTGTTCGTGTATTTTCAACGCAAGATTTTTCATTTTTCAAGAGATTCTGTACGATGAATATCTCCATTAGGCCGTACAAACTGATCATAGTTCAAAGATTCTGAACTCTGAAACAACCACAAGGATACAGGGTCATTCTTACTGATATTTCTGATAAAATCAAACATATCACCATTATAGAATTTAACAATTCGATTTTGTGGAAATATTGTTATGTCCGAAGTCCACACATGTGCATTATGATCAATAATTTCTATCGAAGCTCCATTTCTGTATATTTCGATTCGTATAAAATCTCTCCGGTTAATGTCTTCACTCTTATTGGAATTCTTAATTTTTTTCCAGATCAGTAACATCTTTGATAGGCGCTCCAGTATCTTTAATTGTTTCTGCCCACTCATTTATTTTTTTACGTCGTGGATCCGTTAAACCGTTGCCTCGTTTTGTGTTTGTGAAATGTTCTGTAACTCGCTCAGCAACACAATTTAAGCGAGAAATTTTCATCGGTAGAAGTTTATCGACGTTAGGTTTATCATTCAGTGGATATATCGCATAAACAACTGCCGTTACAGGATATGCTCGTTCATAATAAGGTCTATCAATTCCAGTCAGTATTCCTGGTTTTGAACTTTTATTTAACGTGACAATATTTCCAGTGTGGCCCACGCGAGCTGCGTCACGTTTGTCACGGATACTCCATGGAAAATATTTTGATATTCACGCTCCTTCGGTACAATATGTCGCAAATAATATAACCAAATCGGCGTTTTAAAAAAAATATAAACAAAACATAATATTTCAGTATCTCCCGATTGTGTTAAATGACGAAGGGAGATAACTCTGTCAAGCAACGCTTTCTCAGGTAGAGTAATTAAGCATTTGCCCCGCTTGAAACTGCATAATATTATATGGCTGCATTGCATCCAGATAAGTTATTTGTAGCTCTTACAGGTAAGACAGGTAAGAGAGTTGTACAGGAGTTATATAATAGATCTGCATGTACTTTAACTCACGAATGACATCTGGCAGAAATATATGTGCGGTTATTAAATGCCGATATTTATTACGGTGTGTTTAAAAAATTGAAATAAATCCACACTACAGTTTACAACAGTTGTGATTTATTCTATACTGATCACTTGTAGGAACTGCCCGTTAGGTAAGTCCAGTAAGTTATTTTTAGATGTTTCAGGTAAGATACCTGTATAGACCAGATCTACATGTACTTTTAACTCCCGGATGAAATCCTGCAGAAAAGTATGTGTGATTTTTAAATGCAGGTATTTTATATCGTGTGCTTGGAAATTGAAATAAATACCCGCTGTGCAGTTTACAATAATTGTGATTTATTGCCTGTTTATCCAGCATAGGTAGCTTCATAATGATTTATGAAACATATATTTGTAAGGATGGGTCCGTGGCGCAGTGCTAGAGTGGCGGATTTTCATACTCGAAATCCGTCGTTCCAATCCCGTAACTGACAAATTTCGCAATAAGTGGGGGTTCCAGCCCCAAGGGATTTCATGTACATCTCCTCACCACGTCGAACAATGTGGTGAGTGCTTTTTTCACTCACCCCAGAGATTAATTGGGGGGAGGTGTACATGAAAATGGAGCCTCCAAAATAAACAGTAGCGTGATGTAGCTCTCAATCTCACTGAAGGGTACCCCACACATTGACATTCAGAGCAAATGTCGCCAGTAAGAAAATCTTGAAGGGTGCCCCATGCAATCCATAAGAAAGAAATCAATGAAAGGACCCTTCATGGAACGGCAAATACTGGCAAATGAATAAATGAAGGGACCCCGTGGATTGATAACCACTCATCATTGCTATTGTTTATTTTTTTAGATTTATTTTTATTCAGATTCATATTTATTTTATTTTCATATTTTTATTTTTATTCTGATTCAGATTTATTTTTATTTTGATTCAGATTCGGTTTTATTTTTATATTTTTATTTTGATTCTGATTTTGATTCAGATTCAGATTTATTATTATTATGATTCTGATTCTGATTCAGAAATATTTTTATTCTGATTGTGAATCAAATTCAGATTTATTTTTATTTTAAACAAATATTTATTATATAATGAATTCCGAAAATATTAATGCAATTATTTCTGAGATTAAACAATTAAATGATGAAGATATAGAAGTATCTGAACAGTTGGACCCTGACAAAATTATAAATTATTTTGAAGTGCTACAGGAACGGAAATATGATGGGAGATATACACTTAGCTTTATGTCGATGATGAGGATATTTGAAAATTTGTTTCACTCGCAAAAGCGCGATTGAGAAAGTTCGATCAGAATTATCACGCGAATACGAAACAAAAAAGATTATGAGTTCACGTGTGCGGCAGCTGAAAGTCAAGAAGAATTATGAAAGTGGCTCAGATTCGGATCATAATATTTTTTTTATTCTGATACAGATTCAGATTATACTATCTATTTTTATTCTGATAATAATATTTATACAGAGTCAGATTATAGTATTTATTTTTATTTTTATTTTTTATCAAGAGAGATTTTTTCTATTTTTAGTACCATTTACCCCATCGATTTTCAGAATTTAGTCTGATTTAGATTTTTAGTCGGGTATTTCCCCTATCGATTTTCAGTTAGTCTCATTTTCAGTAAAAGAAAATTATAATCTTTATTCTGATTCAGATTCAGATTATACTATTTATTCAGAATCCGATTTATTCTGATAATAATATTTATTCTGATAATAATATTTATTCTGATTCAGATAATATTTATTCTGATTCAGATTATAATATTTATTCTGATAATAATATTTATGCAGAATCAGATTATAATATTTCTTCCGATAATAATATTTGTGCAAAATCCGATTATATTTATTCTGATTAAAATATATATTCTGATTCTGATTATAATATTTATTCTGGATTCAGATTCAGATTCTGGTTATAATATTTATTCTGATTCAGATTGAGATTATAATATTTATTCAGAATCCAATTTATTCTGATAATACTATTTATTTCTATCATGATAATAATATTGATGCAGAATCAGATTATAATATTTATTTAGATTATAATGTTTATTCAGAATCAGATTTATTCTGATAATAATAATTATTTTTATTCTGATAATAATGTTTATTCTGATAATAATATTTATTCTGATTCAGATAATATTTATTCTGATTCAGATTATAATATTTATTCTGATAATATTTATTCTGATTCAGATTTTAGCATTATTCTGATAATAATATTTATGCAGAATCAGATTATAATATTTATTCTTATAATAATATTTATGCAGAATCAGATTATAATATTTACTCTGATTATAATATTTATTCTGATTCTGATTATAATATTTATTCTGGATTCAGATTCTGATTCTGGTTACAATATTTATTCTGATTCTGATTATAATATTTATTCTGATTTAGATTCAGATTCTGATTATAATATTTATTCTGATCATAATATTTATTCACATTCAGATTATAATATTTATTTTTTATTCTGATAATAATATTTATTCAGATTCAGAATACAATATTTAATTTTTATTCTGATAATAATATTGATGTAGAATCAATCATAATATTTATTTTTATTCTGATAATAATATTGATGCAGAATCAGATTATAATATTTATTTTTTTATTCTGATAATAATATTTATTCAGATTCAGATTAGAATATTTATTTTTTATTCTGATGATAATATTTATTCAGATTCAGATTATACTATTTATTTTTTTATTCTGATAATATTTATTTTTATTCTGATAATATTTACGCAGAATCAGATTATAATATTTATTCAGAATCAGATTATAATATTTATTCTGATTCTGATTATAATATTTATTCTGATTCTGACTCAGAAATATTTTTAATTTTATTCTGACATAGAATCAGATTATAATATTTATTTTTCATTCAGATTCAGATTCAAATTCAGATTACAATATTTTTTATTCCGATTCCGATTCCGATTCAAATTATAATATTTTTAAAATTCTGATTCTAATTCTGATTTATTTTTTTTATTCCAAAAAAAAGTAGCTACGAACGCGAAGATCTACTATCTCACATAAAAACTTACCCTCAAAACTTCATGTCGTAAATCAAGTAAGTGTCCGGCCTGGTCAGTAAGTCTAAAATGTATACGTTGACAACAGCGGATTATGACATTGCAGATAAACCGGATTAATGGGTACTGACACAATTAAAAACCCAGGAGGTACTTCGGGGGTAAATGAATATAAGATATATCCCTGTTGTGCCTGCCTGGATTTTTCAGTAACTACTTGATAGCTGCCATAGATTGCATTACACAACAAACTGACTGCAATCGTTGATGTGATCGCGACAATACCCGGTGATATATGACGACCTCCACCGCATGGATCATTGTTGTGCTTGAGAATAATCGCTGAAGGGGATATTTTTCTCCATGATTCTACGATCTTTGGAAAGTATTCATCGACAATATCATTGACTGATTTTCTTAAAATGTCATTTATATTCTGGTATTACAAATGTTAGTAATTGTACTTCTGTTATTTTAAAATGATCGAGAAATAATTGTTTAATATTTACTTTTAGTGGTGGGTGAACAGGTGGCCAATATTCACTTCCCCCGAAATTTACATACTCGACGGTGATTTTGTTGAAATATTCGAGGTCTGATGCAACTTGGTTTAAATGTTGCATAGTTTCAATGATCTGTTGCTTTACATAATCATTGTAATATTGTGTTATACTGAAAAATAAATTTCGCAGATTATCGCTTTCTCGCTTGTGTTCGGATTTAATGTGATTGAAAAAGTTATAAATCTCATCGTTGAAGACCATACTTCATTAATTTTTGTCCAACCTAAATATATAGAAAATTTCAAATTTAGGAAGCCTTTCACCAATAGACGTGATAAAAGTTTCTATTATACTCGTGATTCCTCCATGCGTCCATGGAAATCCTCTTCGATATTTTGGAAGTTTTCAAAAATATTCTTTTATCTGTGGTAAAATCAATTCCTTGAGGTTCTGGTGGTCCTTGATAAACAGGTGCTACCTCTGGCCATCCTAATACGGTTCTGATCGATGACTGATGTATATCCACAGCGTAGTCGGATGTCGATATTTTCATTGCAGCTGATAATGTTGGCTCATGAACCGTAATAGCGATTTTAGATTTTTTCCCGTGATATATTTGATTCTGCGCTGGACCTCATCATTGATCTGTTCGATTTGATAACTGCTCGTAGGAATACCTACAACTTGCCAATCTGGAGTTCTATCGGGGTTATTTTTATAAGAAAACACTAACGAATTATTTGCGGGCAACCCACCGAACGATTTTGATCTAAATTGTGCTAACGCTATTTTTTGGCTGGAATTGTCGTTGGAAAGATAACGTCGAATTTAGGATTAGTTGAGCTCTTTGATATCATCGTAGTTGTTGGTGGTGTTTTATTAGCTACAATTTGTTGTAGCAATTCTTGCGACGTAGTCATTATTATTATTTACTTCCTGATTTTAAATCAGGATTTAAATTAAGGTGACTCTGTCCTTATTTCCGACAAGGGGGTTTGGTTTCCAGTTGCCAAACCGGAGGTGTCGTTGTAAGCCTTAATCATTTCTGCAAATTCCTGATCAGATATTATTCCATCGTTGAGCCCTGATGATATCACCGATGATAATTTGATGTGTGTGTGTGTGTGTGTGTGTGTGTGTGTTGCCGCTGATAGTAACATTTGATATTCATGTAATTTATCAGCGGTACACGTGGATATCTTTTTTGCAATTATATTAAGAATACCAGCAACACCGGCTACAATTGTAATACCAACTCCTATTGCTGGTGCTATTACGTACGACGCTGATAATGATCCGATTATAGTTGCTGTTTCAGCAAAGACCGCGGATGCTGAATAAACGATTATATCAGTAACAACGACACGTCTACGGTATTTTCTTTAGTTTTACTGTGTACTCATCAATTATGTTTTTCAGTTGGGTCTGTAACAAACACACTTGCTCGTATCTGTATTTGTTTACAAAAATTAGATCGGACGTTTGTCAAATCATATACTCTAAAGTACTAAGTAATCAAATGAGGTGTTTCAGCGACAAATTCCAGACACCATCAGTCGTCTTACTGGTTAATTTTTTATCAGATGGTTCCAGTATAACCGTTTCTTCGACCGCTTGATTTAACACAATAGACACGGTTCCAGAACAATTATCGGTTGAATGACGCCACGGATACGTGGTAAATATCCTAAATTTTGCAGCGCTGAACATTGACAGCCTATACACACCAGTGACTTCCACGGTATGTTTGATAGTGTTATTTTGCTGTGACCATGTTGATGATCCTGATGATACTGTGTATACCACGTTGATGATCTGCTTGTGACGAATTTTAATCAGATTCATTTTTTTAACGATATCAGGAATTCTACTGATAACATCTTCTAGTTTTTTTTTCTAATATCATCGATATTCCTCTGCGCTATCGTGATTAGCTCTGAAAATGTTTTAGGATCTCTGTTAACATCTAATTGTCGATTAATTGTTTCAATGTCTGACATAGCTGTTTTAATATCGCCGAGTTTTGTGTTAATTTCAGAGAGTTTTACGTCAACAAACAATGGATTTCCAAAGAAATTGTCTGCAATTTTACTAAGTTTTTGAAAACTACTACGAGTATTTAAAAACATATTTACGTGAACGTCATATTCAGATGGCAGTGTGGTTAATTTGGTATCGATTGTAGTATCTTTATCATCTACATATTTCTTTGTTGCGGCATCTTCATCACCTGTTGGTTCTCTTAAAACAACGATTGTATTTTCATTCATTTTGAGTTTATCTGTCATTATATCACCGGTGGATCGTAAACGATCAGCAACACTTTTTATAATTTCATTTCTGATAGTTGCGATTGATACATTTGAGTCTCTGATTCTACCGCCGTCAGTAAATACTGGAATATTATCCGTGGTAGCACCGAGAACTCTACGAATTATGTCGATCCACTTAATAACTTAATAATTACTCGTCTTTAAAACACCGTATTTATCCTGAAAAATAACAACTTCATCCCGGTCAACTCCAGAGAGGTTCATAATATTAGCAAGATCATCTCTAGTAGCGTACTTCGATAAATCAATATCATCTTTTTTTTCTTGTCTTTGATGGAAGATCTTCCATAAATATCAACCATTCTACGATTGGTGATCATTTCAAACAGAACTCGTGTACGTATGTACAAATTTATGAGGTGCATCGGAAGATTTTGAAATAGCGTCGAATACAGCAAGTGATTCACGGCCGCATATTGGCGGATCAGTTAGTGTCTGTGTTGGTAATGTTGAGTACCAGATTGGTGTGTTTTGCACAGCGATTTTATCGATGTTGACATTTTTTAAAAATTTCTTCGGTGGTGCCAGTCCATACGAATCAAAATAAGTAATTCCACGTGGATCAATCGCGTATGCAACCCAATGAGGACCTGGACCAGAACGTCCATCGAGATTGATGATACCGGTCTCAGCTCGATTTGGTTGTTTTGGTAATTGATCACGCATAAAAACACCTCTGAAGTTTTTGATATTTAATCGCGCAGCAGTATCAAGTAAATCAAAATTGGACATGGGAAGTATCAACGATGTGTCCCGGGAAATCTTAAACCTTTTCCGTACAATGAATGAGGAATGAGGAGTTCCTGGCAGTCTTAGACCTTTCCGTTTTTTTTGGAAGATTTTATTCCTTTTCCTGTTGCTTTCTTTAATGCCATCCCAGCGGCGGTTCCAACAGCACCACGTGCAGCTGTTTTTGCAACAGCCGGGGCTGCTGAGGCTATCAACGCTGGTATAGCTGTGAGAAGTGGAAATATACGACCGGTCTTGGCAATGTCGCTAATGGCACCAGCAGACAGATCAAGTCGTACGCCGGTCTTTGACCGTTTGGCGTCATTGAAGTGCCTGAGTTGACGTTCTGTAAGTGATAGTTTATTTGGACCACCTGCGAGCTGTGCTGATTTCAGTATTATTTTTATTCCCGAATTCTTTTTTGATACTGATTGTAACTTTTTAATCAGACTTACACTAACATGATGATATGACATTATAATATCATGATCGATTTAATTACATGTTTGGAAAACACTTACATGTTTTCTACTGGGGCATCAATGACTCTCATTCGTCCACCAACACCTTCAAGCAACATTGTTTCATCTGAGAGTATAACAGAGATTGCTCTGTAATCGGCAATAGCTCCTCTTGCCACACGAGCTCGAAAGTGTATATCAACGACAGATTGCCTAACTAAATCCAAATGTTCCAGTGTGACATAATAGATTGGATACAGCGTTATAAATTCTAATTGTGATATTTGTAGACCAGAATCAATATTTTGATCACGTCCTATGAATGTCGTGAAACGATGATATGCACGCGCAACATGATTATTTTCAAAATTTAATAATATATCTTCGGATGGTTCTTGATGTCCATTCATTCTCAGTGAAACTTCAGGAACACCAAGTTTGTCAAATATCATTGTACTTCGTGTTTGTGAGTTTACTCGTGCAGAATATTGGAAAGCAACAAATATATATCGCGGCGCAGAGACACCTTACTGTGACGCTATCTGCCATGTGAATAAACCATTAATGTTACTTTGAACACTATCTGTGGTCATCGTCAACCATAATAATGTTGATTTACCACCTGAGTCCATAAAAGAGAGCAACCGTTGTTCTTCAGGGAGTGATGGAGTCATTGTTGGCATCCACAATGAAAGTTTTGTCAGTATTACTTTACCTGCATCACCGAGAGGGCGCCAGATTGCATCATCGTCGGTAGCCTTTCTTAAAAGTACAACTGTATGCTTGGCTCCCAAAATAACCTTTATGACAGTTCTGCAAAATCTGTGACATTGGAATTGCACATGAAAATCTTCTACTTCCGTCTTTCAGCATTGATCGACGTGCTGCTAATCCTAAGTTGAATTCTGGATTAGAACCATGAACCACCGAAGCCACATCTGCGTCAGCGTTGTTGGCGTTGTTTATTGGTCGTCTTATATCATACTGTATGTTGTTAGGGTTGTCAGAAGTATCCTTCACAAACATCATTGACGGACCAGCTGATCTTGAATAATCGTTGCTGTATCTTGCAAGACCAAGTATCGTCGTGGCAACGTCGACGTCTTTCTTGAATTGATTCAATATTTCTTCCGTCGATAATATCCGTAGCACTGTCGAACAACGCCATAATGCCTTTATTAACAAAACCAACTCTAACATCAGCTCCATATTCAGTATCATCTGTTTTTAAAATTTCACCTTCTGCTTCAATAAATGCCTCAGCGGGTAAGAAATATCTGCTTGTATCCTGAACTTGCAGCTCAATTCGACCACGCTGATTTGGCTGTTGTGCGTCATAAGAATAATATTGATAATCACGTATCGATTCATCTTTGAGAATTGGTACGTCCATGTCGAGTGCGGGATCAGATACACGCTTGAACATTTTTATTATTTTTGCTATCGTCTAACACAAAGACCACTTACTGCTATCAGACTAGCAATTATATTTCTTTCTTTTTCTGATAGGGTTACACCAGCCATCGATGGCAACGCCATTGCTGCTAGTTTTTGATTCGCAGCTTGATTTATTATTTTACTAAGATTTTCAGGCATAACTTCTATGCTGGGTAATTTTACTGGCTCAGGTTTTACTGGCTCAGGTTTTCGTCGTATTAATCGTGCTAGTCTATCCTTGATTGCCGAGAATGCTTTACCGGCAACATCACCAACAACACCAATACCTTTTTCACGAACAACATCAATAGCTTTCACCCCCAGTTGCTTTGCAATCGGTATTGCTTTTGCAACCATCCTTCTGAATAGACCCTGAAAAACATCACTGAGTCCATCTCCGTAAATCGCTTTAAATGTAGATAATCGCGAATTTATCACCCTTACCATGATCGGTCTACGGTGAGCATTATGTATGATCATCTTATTTTCTTGTCACTGATCTAATTGCATACCCTTAATCAATCACTGCGGTAATCATCGGTGATTTCATCGATGAGGGACCGATAAACATTAATATTCATGATACCGCCTGTAAATAATCTCTGACAAACAGCAGCTGCTTCATTAATGATTTCTGGGGAATTATTACCAGCTCGTTTTCCACCAATCAAAATTTATAGTCTGTCCACTTCGGCAAGGATGTTATTGGGGCATGGAGTAATAAAATCACTTCCCCTGGTACCTGTACCAATACCACTTCCAGTTGCACCAGGGGCGTCATGCCATTCTTCTTTTTCTTCACTTGGTTTTTGGACTGGTTGTTGTTGTCGTTGTCGTCGTTGTGGTTGTTGTTGTTGTAACCATGCAAGATAGTTATCTATTCCATTAGAAAATGCAATATATCTTAATCACTATTTCGAGCCTGATCAACTGCGTAGCGTATGCGAAATATCCATTTGTACCTGACTTCACGACTTTTAGCGTACTCGGGTTTCAAATTTTTTTTCTTTCATCAAAACTGCGCGCGGCAAACATAGGTAATGATCTCTGTCAAATTTTCTTATGAAGGCAATACTATCTTCGGTAAATTTATCACCAAGGTCAGTTTTCTCTCTTGCTTGTTCTTGTTCTGGTCCTGGTTCTGATATAAGATCCTTTATATCACCTATTTCAGCACGAGCTTGGTCAATACCTTCAAGTATTTCTCGCATTGGTTGAGCAGCAGCTATTTCACCTGGAAGTTCTCTTAGAATCTTTTTTGTTTTCTTAGTTCTTTCTGCTATTTTTCCAGTTGCTTTAGCGGTTTGCTCTAACGTGGGAAGAAGACCTTTGGTAGCCTCTGGAACTTCTTCGGTAGCCTTCGTAACAGGTTTAAATAAATGTTCCGCACCTTCTATAAACTCCACCTGAGACTCCTGACGCGCTTGTATTTGTTGCTTGACAGAATCATGGACAGGAAGATATTTCTTAATTGCCTCTAGTCACTGTCGAGCTAGTTTAGCTGTGTGAGATTCCATTATTGATATAATACTGATTTAATTAAGCCACACCGGAGCAGCAGGGAGGGCGACGACTAAAATTGAGTGCACGGGTAAGTAAACAAACACGCCATAAAAAACGAAAACATAAATGTCAAAAAATAATGTTAACAAAAATAAGCTAGCCCAAATAGAAAAGTTTCGGGTCGGTTAGAGGCTTCGGTTTGAAGTTATTGATGTATGTATTTTCATCTCCGTAGGAAGCTTTATTTTTCAAAAATGACCGCTGCAAAAAAGTTGTAGGATTCGCCCACTCTGCTTCTGTATCAGTTTTTATTCGAATCTACAAAGACCTTTTACAAATATTGTTTTGTATACCATCATAAGAAATAATAAAAGGACGCAGAAGTATCTATAACACATTGATTAGAAATGATGCGGTGTTAACTTCAAGAAAGAAATCTGAATTTTGTATTTGTCAATTTAGAAAAAAGACTAGTAGAATTGTTTGTTGCTACCATGTAAGACTACAAAATGTCCAAAACCTAGATGGTTGCAACTTAAGATAGTACATAGAATGCATTTTTAAAACGAATTCGAATTATTTAAAACGAAATCTGCTCTTTTTGTATGTTACTTGCAGAGACAATATATTATTCTGTGATTGTCATATAAATAAATCTTGATAAAATGACATTTTACAATGGATAAAATGTAAGTGTTGTCCCACAAATAATTTGGAATTCATAAACATAAATATTATCTTTGGATTTCACAGGAAAAACTCCTGCTGATGTTGTAATTAATCTGATACTTCTGTATTGAGAATAATATATTTATAACTGATGATTTAATATAGATAAACCAAGTTTATCTCAGTTCATAAAGATTGTTAGAAAGATCTAGTGCTTATAAAAAACTGTAAATGAGAAATGGTTGACAACAGATGGTTACTGTATAAACAACAGGGTTGTCGAGTATTTCATTTACTCTTTATTAAGGTCTTTGAATTTTCGGATGTCTGTTGCTCTAATTTTCACATTCACAATCAAACAATTGCTTTCTAACGCAGATTACCTGTCAGGAAAGGTGAAATCTGATACATATTATATTGTTAGGCAACTTGCTATCGATAATATTTGACATACAAATTTACATAACCGATTTGAATATATTATAAGATGTTTACGTATTGAAGATGACGAAACATTAGAGTATCTAAAGGGCATATTATAACAAAAGCTTATGTGGGGAAAATAAGAAAACAAAACAAAACTATGCAACTATGCGAAGTCATGTTAATTTTCAAGGCAGTGCTAAGGTCTGGTCTGTGTCAAACAAGTGCATATTGTGTATATTTAAACACATATACACGTACATAAATACAAAACAAACGCCCAACATCTCAGGAGAACTAATAACTATGACTATATTTACCTTAAACCGAGACAATAATATAACCTAGTTAAAACATGGAGGAGACAGAAACTTTGACTTTGTCTTGAAATCTTTAAGAGTGGAAATTTGA
>JAECUM010042113.1:0-25856 GCA_016617855.1 Megalonaias nervosa
GGCTCGTCCGGAATACGAATTTCAGAAAAACTTCAAATAAAAATTTCATTTTTTGAAATTTAAATTTATGTCGATTCGAAATTGTCTTGTCTAATTTTTCGCAATGTTATCTAGGCTGGAGAATATTGTTACTGGTCCAACTCAAGAAGGGTTGGAAAGATTACAAAGGATGAGTTTCTGGAGCTTGCCAGCCATTATTCTCTTTCGGACGCAAACCCATCTTTGTTAAAGCAAGAAATTGAAACTATATTCAAAAAAGGGTTTGGTGGCAAAGACTATTTTTTATTCAAGCGTTGTAACTTTAAGTAGTTAACCTCTAACTGGGTCTGAGATGAAATTAAAAGAATTAAAAATAAAACACCAGAATGAAAAAGAGCAAAGAAAACTTCAACTTGTAAAAGAAAAGAGATCCAAATGCAAAACGACGGGAGAACGATAAATGAAATCGCAAATACCAAAAGAAGAACGAGAGATGCAGACGAAATTGCAAATGCAAAAGTTAGAAAGAGAAAGCTGAAAGCGGCAAATGCAGATACAAAAAGAAGGGAGATGCAAATGAGTGCATGTGTGTGTATGTGTGTGATTTAGATTTTTAACATAGCTTTAAATATTTTTCAGTCATATCGCTACGATGTCTGCAGTGTGACAGTTTATTGTGATGTCTAGCACTGGGGCATCATGCCACAGACATTTGGCACGATGTACCACCCAGTCATGTTATCCTGACACCTGGCAGACCAGTCCTAACATTAACCTCTTAATGCTGAGCGTCAGGCGAGGCAGATGTTAGTACCATTTTTTAAAGTCTTTGGTACGACTCGGACGGGGTTCGAACCCTCGACCTCCCGTATCAGAGGCAGACGCTCTAACCACTAGGCCACTAGAGCGGTCGAGATGCAAATGAAATTGCAAATATAAAAAGAAGAGAGAGATGGAAATGCAATTGAAATTAAAAGAATTAGAACTGGCAAGCAAAAAGTGTTCCTCTCGTGAAACTTCAGTGCTTGATGTTACCGAAAATATTAGGTTAGTACCCTCTCGTAAAGAAAAAGATGCAGATCAATATTATGGAAAATTAAGAACGAGTCATGTCGAAAGGTTCTATGTTATCCTCTGCAGATTATGTCAATCCCAACCCTATTAAAATTTTAATGGACACGGGAGTGTGTTATATTCTTTTATTATTTGATATTTATTGCTCAGACTTTTGATGGGGTCACATTTCGTCCTGATACTGATCAATCAAGAGGTAATGATCGTTGTGTTCCTCTTTTAACCACTCATTCTCTTGTGACAAACGACAATCACTTGTCGTCCAGCAGGAAAAGATCCTGAAATCAACTTGGGGGGGGGGGGGGCGGCTGTTAGTGAAGCTGATTTTGCTATCAAATTTATTTTTAAGTCGTATACACAGGAAACTCCTTTGGATGGTCATTTTGAATGCACTTAAATGTATCACAAGATATTACGTCATTTATATTGGCCGAAAATTAGAAGTCACGTTTTTAAATCATGTAGGTCTTTTCACACTTGTGAAATGGTATGAAAACCATCCAAAAGATACCTAAAGCTCATTTACAACCTATTCCTGCATTTGATGAACCATTTAACAGAGAAAAGGCAGACTGTAGGTCTCTTACCCAAGACCAAGTCAGGAAACCAATACATGTTGAACATAATGTGTGCCTCGACATGATTTCCAGAGGCAATTTCTTTACATAATATTTAGACAAACTATAGTTAAAGCAGTAATAAAGTTCTTTACACTTTTGGACATTCCAAAATATTACTATCTGATCAAGGTTCCAATTTCATGTCACGGATCTTCCAACAAGTTATATATGAATAGATATACAACAATCTGAGTCATCTGCAAACCACCCTGAAAGTCGGGGGATTGGAAAGATTTCATCATGTTGCTACACTAGTATGTTGATCGATATAGCCATGTAAATTATTCATTAGATTTTAGTTGTTCCTACACCACGCACTGACGACTTAATGCTCTAGAACCGGATTATAGCATCTTTGGTCCATCCAGTCTTCAGAATTCGGCGATCTGGACAAGAAATTTTCACATCTACAGAGACAAGATGCGTTAAAGCAGCTAATATGTGAACATGAGCACTTGTTCCCAAAAGTTCTGAATAGAACAAACAAAATCTTTCATGATAATGAAATTGTAGATTCTAAGCCTGTAAAACAGCACCTTACAGGATGTATCCTCTGGAGCAGGAATATTTGGAAAAGTAAATTGACTATTTGTTGGAGAATGACTTTACTGAAGTAAGCAAAAGTAACTAGTTCGCCATATATTCTTGTGCCGAAACCAGATAATCTTTTCTGTATGCGCCCTGTGTACAGAAAATTGAAGTGTCACCAAAACAGACATTTCTAGCACCAAGAATTGATTATCGTATTGATATAATTGGAAATGCAAAATACATCGCCAAGTATGACCGGTTACAGCGGTTCTGGCAGATTCCACTCACAGATAGAGCTAAAGCAATTTCTGCCATTGCAAGTAAAAATGGACACTTAAAACAAAATGATGTCAGTCGGTCCTTCAAGATTCCAGTTCTTAATTAACATATCTGGTGTAGATGGCTATGATGTGTACATCTACGATATCATCTAGAGCGACACATTGAAAGATCACCCGGAAACTATCCGCAAATTTTTAGTTCGATTTAGGGAGGCAAATCTGACATGTAAAAGTGAGTTTTGCCGAGCTTGTGCCACATTTTAAGATATTTTTATGGGGCATGGTCAAGTGCAGCCTGTAGAAGCTAAGTTTAAAGCCATCTCTGATTCCATGTCCCTATCCGTAAAAAAGCAACCGAGTCGATTTGGGGGTGTGGCTGGATATGTTTGAAACTTTTGCTCAGCCGTTTCCATATTTGCTGAGCCCCTGTTCAATTTATTGAACAAGACCAAGTTTTATTGCTCTGACAAACGTCAGGAGGCGTTCGATAAATCAGAGGCCACCTCAACCAATCATTTAAAGTGTCCGTTGATGCAAGTTATGTCGAGGTTGGTGCCGAATTAATTTAAGATGAAAATGGTGTACCATCCAATGTGCTATTTCTCTAACAAAATTAAATAAGCACCTGAGAAATTATTATACTATCAAGGAGTGCTTGGCTTTAATTTTGGCTTTAAAACACTTGGAAGTGTATATAAATTCAGGTCCTCTTCTAATTATTTATTCAGTCATCAATAAGATGACAATTAAGATGAGTTTCATGTTGCTAAAATATAACATTGACATTATGCACTCGCAGAAACACTTGTGTATAGTTACGTATTGATCGATTTTATATACATTTTTGCACGTTCTTTAAACAACTTCCTGTACAAGTCCATTACTAGTATTTGTTTAATAGGGAAAAAGCTTTATTGCTTTTTTTCCTTTATGAGGTAGGTGTTTTGAATATGTTTATCTTCTGCAAATTATATTAACGACTAAATTGTAGGGATTATTTTTAGCTGAAATGTCGGAGGTGTATGGGATCTATTTCAAGGTATTATAAACGTAATATTGCATTTAATCTATATATAACGGTTAGTATATTTTTTCAGTAATTAATAAGGTTATTAGTGGTAAACAGGATGACCATTTCGAGCTCTAACTGAACAGTTCAGTCAGGTTGGTTGTTAGAATTATATTCCTTTGTTTATGGGAGATCATGTGATGTGATTTGCAATTTGTCAGTAGTACGAACAATGTGCGTGTTTTACTATTTCGCCTGTATATAAGCTCCTAGCACTAAATAATTTTCTTATTCATATTTCTTGTAACATCAGGTCTGCAGACGTACTTTTATGTTGTATTTAGATATTATGAGAGGAAACATTTGTTTATACTATTCCGTGGAAATGAATTCATTGGAATATAATATTCTCGAACTATTGTGACTTAAAGTAGTTCTAGACCATTTTTCGCGTCAGGATTGTTGGCGGACCCGTATATTATTGCATCCGACATTGCACTCTTTCATGGTTAATTTTATTTAGTTTACAATAATGTAAGTTCCTCCCTTCTGTTTTAGTTTTACAACATGGACACTTAAATTGTTTTGTTATGACCACAGAACTGGTAATTACCACATGTGTAAACTCCATAATTGTACAAAAATTACATTTCACAACTATTTTGCAATTTTAAATAGGTGTAAGACTACACAAGGTTGTAGTTACGTCTCCCCTAATAAACTAGGAATCATTGCCTGTTACGATTCGTACTGATTGTGAAGTAATGGAGGTACCATGTGATGCAGAGACCTATAAGATACTACAAGTCTCTTCGCCGTTAAATCTATAGAAAAATATCAAATTTTCCAAAATATTAGCAGAAGAGAAAATGTAGTTTTGTATATCAGAAGGAATACTTTCGGAAAAAGTGCTATAGCATGGATTTACAAGCAAAATATAGTTTATGTTTGATTTTGTTTATAATTAAACAGAATTACTGGATTAAAACTCCAAAAATATTTCACTTTCTTTGACAATACGAAAAGTACTTGTCTCTAAATCGAAACCCTACAGGTGTCCTAAGTAAAGCATTCAACTTGGATGCGATGGTCGCGGGTTAGAACCCCAGCCGAGTCGTACCAAAGACTTATAAAAATGGTACTAGAAGCTGCCTCACTTGGCCCTCGGCATGAATTAATGCCAAGACTGATCGGACTGGTTCACGATGATGCGAGTGGGAAGGACACGAATGTTACTAACAGCATTGCAAAACGAAAGCCTTCAACATATCTAACAGTTAGATGAAAATGGAAATGTTTCACAAGATATTAATTAGACTAGATTACACTGAACATTTAGGATTAAACATGTACGTTCTGCATGTACCAAATTTGACGAAAAGTACACAAAGATTTAAAGAATTCATAGAAAACCTGATGTTGGTCTATTTTTGGCACTATTCCCGCTAAAATCAAGCATTGCTTAGAACTGAAATATGTCTCAGAACCCCAAATCTGAAACCGTTCTAGATTTCTGTCAAGGTTGGAGTACCCTGCATAATAAATATAATGACGACCCACTTTCCAGACGTGCGTTTCGAAACTATGGACGATATACTGGTAACCACTGTACTCAACGTTTGTATCATCGGATTAAAGTGCAAAATAGGAACATTGTTAAGACCGAATCTCTAATTCATTGTGTTCAGATCATCGATTCTGCGATCTACAAAACTAACACGTGTATAATAATCGTGACATTCTTTAAAGACTAATTTATTGCAGTTATTAGACTCTTATTATACTCTTTTATTATACTCTTTTCATGTCACGTGCATACGGACCAAATTCATTATTCACTATGATTATATAGTACATGCATGTACAAGTCCACACACAACTTGTAG
This sequence comes from Megalonaias nervosa, assembly GCA_016617855.1. Classification (NCBI taxonomy): domain Eukaryota; kingdom Metazoa; phylum Mollusca; class Bivalvia; order Unionida; family Unionidae; genus Megalonaias; species Megalonaias nervosa. The sequence goes on from JAECUM010042113.1 coordinate 5,381, forward strand.
AAATCATTCTAGTTTGTATCATAAACACGTGTATGTACGTACGTATGTATGTATGTATGTATGTATGTATGTATGTACATTTTTTAATAGTCAAGTCACTTATAACTGAACAAAAAAGTTGAATTCAAACTATGTTAAATTTTGGTTTGGTTCTTGAGTGAACCAAGTAGGCAATTTAAAACTGCACTAATTAAAGTAGCCTATTCATTTTAAATAGAAAACAAAATAGTTGATAATTGGTTTGCAGGTTAGCTGTTGCTTTTAAATTTGATAAAAGCATTTGCTTTCGCAAAACAAAAACATGCACAAACACAAAGATGGAGCTTGTGAAAAGATGTTTTACAGGTAAGGTAAAGGTAAATAAACACCACTCTTTCGAAACTAAACTCGAATCAGGTTCAGAAATACTTTGCGACAACTAAAGGGTTTACAAAGACTTCGTTGATGACATGAATGCGAGGTTCATATCACAAAAAATTGAACAGATTTCAGATCTACAAGTGTTTATTTGCAAAATCGACTGAACATAGACAAAGTAGGAAGTTAATTCATCGTGATGTAAATAGCGTGTATGACAAAACACTATCGGTGTGCACAGGTTTCATTTGCAGATCAGGACTATAGCACATTCATTGAAATACTGTTTAAATCTGAAAATCAGAAATTTCAAGTACTCCAAACACTGACGCATCACAGAACCTAACGAGAACTGAACATTGAGGAAAATTAACCATAGAAATGTATATCAAGTATCTAAGTTCGTTCAATCCACGACCGATTGTTTACGCTTCTTAAAAGTTACAGCAAATGATCGAATTTTAAACAATTTGACAGATAAAGTGCGACTTGCTAGTGCAATCCTCGTCGTTCATTCTGTAGCCATATATCTCCGCCAGGTCACCACAATTCTCCTTTGAGGCCCAACTGTCGGGTTGACCCTGTGCCCAGAAAACCGAGCCAACCTTTACACCATTGAGCCAGAACCACTGTCCTTCTGAGGAAATGTCCGTTGTACCGACCCAAACGTTGTTGCAATCACCTGTAGCACAAGATAGCAGAGAAATGTAAACGTTTAATTTATTACAGATGTAGTATAGTGGATATTCCCCACACTATACAAGGTTTATAAGGACCTAGGCCTAAGTAATTGATAAGTCCAAAGTTTACAGAAGCAAATCTATCCAGTAGTCCATCTCTACCTCATTGCTGCAAATCAAGAAATGCTTTTGCTCTTCAGTATACGAGCATATCAAATAGAACTATACATATATAAAGGCGTATTATTCGCAGCTTGGTATCTTCGATTAGTTCTTCATATTTTTGAACCTTTGCCTTTCCATATTTTCATCTGAAGGATCAGTTGGATCTCTATCAGGGCTTTTATGACATGCCGTAAAACCATGCGTCTACACGTACGAGTAGATACATCCCTTAATTTCAAATACACGTTATCATTTAATGAATAGGTTAGGAAGATTGTGTTCAAGATCATTATACTAATAAAAGTTCTAAAACACCGCAAATAACACATTAATAGTAAGATTTAGTAGCAGAGGAAGAAAATGAACAAACAGAAAATACTTCGCTGCTGATGCTTACCTGCTTTACCTGCTTTCGAAAGTGCCAAATCGATAAAGAAGTTAAAGTTGCCTTCCTTTAGACTGATCAAGTCCCCACCTTCTTCCTTGCAGACTTGTCTGGCTTGTGGCCAGGATTTACACTCGCTGTGGAACTTGTAGCAAAACTGGTCTTGCTGATAATACTCGAACCCAGAGGGACACTCACCGGTGACTGCAAAAGGTCATTGTATCTGTCATTAAGAACTACTGACTTGTGTGTATTTCAACGATTGCAGCAAATATCGAATTCAGAAGAGTAAAAGAATCACGTCAATATTATGATCGTTTAGACAAATCTTATCTTTGTTGGATGTTTAAAATGTCGTTACTTGTTTTGTATTTAGAGGTAGCCGGAACCAAAACAAAATGCAACCCAACCAATTATCCAAACAAATTTCAAGCAAAATCCCATAACATTTTTTAGGTATTTAGTTAATATTTAGATAAGCAAAGCAAAGACAGGTGCGTTAAGGACCCTCAGACGGTCAATGACACGAAATTGCACATTTTGTAACAGGTCTGAAACTTATCCATCCATCATAAACAAGGTTTTTAACACGATTTGCAAAGAAATTTGCATTCATTCAATCCCTTAGTTACAATGCCCCTCCCTGAGTTTTAAGATGGGGCATGTACCCCAAAATTTAAAAAATCGATGTTCATTAGAATATCCCACATGTAAATCTCTTATGTATACGAAATTTGTTTAGTTTTTATTTTATTCTATTACATGCTATTATAATAACTTTGTCTACTGGATTTGACATTTTTTTTAGAAATTCAGTTAAGTTCTGTTTGACCTGATAAACAACCAGTAGTTAAAACATTGTATCTAGTTTCTGGCCTTGATTCAGAAATCAGATAAGAATTCTATTAAACAATTTTTAATTCTTTTTATTTATTCTAAGAGTAGAATTCATTCAGTGGAATCAAGGCCATACCTAGAGTACGTGATAATTAGCATGTAAAAATATTCTACGTTGTTCTAGAAAGAACCACGTGACCCTCATACGGAAATCTGTTTTGCGTCTCAACTTGTATAACCGTTTTCTTAACTAGCCAGCTGGGCTTTAAATCTTCGACACCTAAACATGTCCTGTTGTGACCAGTTTGAGTTGAATTGTTTTGATGGAATTATTCTTTCCCTGGAAAATGCTAGTGCTCATACAGAAATTCATGGACAAGGAAATTTATTGAAATTTATTCAGAAATTTTAAACTGGAATATTTATTTTTTGTGATTCAACAAGGAACTGTTGACACGGCAACACTTTTAAGGTCACGACATACGTCATCGCACTCCATTTTGAGTTCATCGGGACTCGAACACAGATTCATTTGGGACTTTTCATTGATAGGACTTGTATTTCTGTTTTAATTCTTGGATTAATTTTGGATTTGATTCATCAACCGTTAAGTCCTTTTGTCATTTTTACCTCGTCTTTCTAGGAAAATAAATTGTTAAATTTTACAAAGCTTGTTGGCTTCACTGTTACTTTTTTGTTCGAGCCTAGACACGTAGCATAATCCTTGTCAGTAAAACAAACCATGCGTGCATGCTTGAGGTTTAAAGCACCTACAATTATTTTTATTTTCGTATCTGAATTACGTATTTAGAGTGCACAGATGTGCCTAACGTTGACTTGCACATTTGAGGCGATTACTAGCTCATCATGGATAGTTCTCTTTCGGAACAGTAAAGGTAATGTTTTATAAAGCAGGGCCGATAACTTTTTCAATTTTTCAAATATCCATATGATGACTCTTCTCAGAAAATACTAATGCATACATGGCGAAAATATCCTTCGTGTTATTTCAAGTTTCATTGAACGGATAAACATACGTAGTAATTTTCATCAGCTGTCAGATTAGATGAACAGTATGGCTTTAGAAAAATACATTACAGGCCTGAATTAAATTCAAACTTATGTTCAAAAATGGTCTTTGAGGATTCATTATAGGTACCACAAAAAATATTACGTATGCAACTGAAATACATGTCAGTAACGACAAGTGGTACAATTCATTTTCAAGTTGACAAACTAAAATCAGCGATACGTTTAGGAATAGATTTTCTGACCGAATTGTGGAGGCGCATAGTTCATTTTAATGGGTTATCCTTAATAAAAGGAATAGCTGCTGAATCCCTTAGACCATTAATTACTTCCACTGACTTAAGCAAAAATATTGTCGCTTTCAATTATATTGTAGTTCACAAGTACCGTCTATACTCATAACCCAACTTCGACCAGAAATTGATCTAAGTGCAATGGCACGATATGCTGGCAGATCTGACTATTCAGTCTATTCGCATTCATCGGTACAACAGCGTAGACAACATACCCTGATTTGCTGGTGCATTATTTGTGATCAATCGGAATGCGTGTTGTCTGCATTTGAAGCCGACGGATGCGCGAATATAGACGGTATGTGGTATGCAAGCGTTTTGAAGTAGTATTTAATAGAATAAAATCCATGCTTACCGATGCCTGGTCTGGTAGATAATGTCAATGACATGTCGGAAATTTTCTTGTCCAAGGTCTCAAGTTTCGTAGCCATAGATGTATATTGTTCATCACCTTTCTCAGCGCATGCGTTTTTCATAGCATTTGTTATGTCTTGCTGAATGCTGCGTTGACAAACCGAATCACCCAAAAACAGACTCGCACTGCGACTTGTGGATCCTTGGACTGCAGCATATGCGTCCCTTGTCATCAGCTTGTCAAACAGGATCAGTAAACTAAATGTAATTATCATTCTCATTTTTAACAAATTTACTAAAATAGGATGTAGTCAATAATGCCGTGTTCCAACTAGGTAGTAGCTTAAATACAGAAAAACAAATTCGTTTCAGGTACCCAGATGAATCAACAAGGTTTCAGAATGCACACCCACGTGCCTTTGAACAGTCAGTAAAGTGACTGCTATTGTTCTTCCAACCTACGAGGAAGTCAGTGTCACATAATTATGTTTAGTAAAATGTTCATGCTTTATATACGAGGGAAATGTAGACGGGTTTTGATGGCGCGTAAAGCGTTACCGGTTTAATTTGTGCCTTGGCTATTGCAAAATACTGAGTTCAGTTCACCCATGGCTGCACGAGCAAACTGACTTCAGTGAGAAACCCGATTACATAAACTCTCTTATCCTTCGATTGAACCATATCAAGGGCACTTATAGAATAAATTCATACATACATACATTTAGCACATATTCTTACATTCTTTTATGTGATATAACTTGGAATGATCTGTATATGTACGGCTCAGACGGTAATGTGTGGAACCATATACAGAGATATACTATATAATTATGATTAATAATTGTGGGTTTGATTCAGCCAGCACACGCTGCGTGAAACGATGGAACTGCTGAATTAAAAATAATGGAATAAATCATACGACATTTAAAAATGGTTACGTGTGAGTGTGTTTGATTTGGATTTTCAACGTAGCTTTACAAATGTTTCAGTTATATAGCTATGATGTTTGCAGTGTGGAAGTCTACAGTGATGTCTAGCATTGGGGTGTCATGCCCTAGATATGTGGCTTCATGTGCCACCCAGTCACGTTATCGTGACATCAGGCAGACCATTCCTAATACTTACTTCCTAATGCTGAGCACCAAGCGAGGCAACTTAAGTCGGTTACGTGTATTATGTACTGAGGTCTATTATCAATAGAAAAAGCTCGTATTAAGTGTAGAATAGACTAGATAAACACCATTTATCTAGAAATTCAATCAAATTATATCTCTAAAGCTCTCTTCTCATGCACTTTAATCTGCAGAGGAAAGCGATTGTCAGAGGGTTGTTCATAACCGTTTCGTTAGAAAAGTACGGGCAACTCATCAAGACCAAGTTGCACATTCTTGTTCAACAGCTAATAAGAGGCAAAGAATTTTAAATTCAGGTTCCTGGGACGAAGCCTCATTATTAAGAAGGGCAAATTCCAAATACATCATGTACTCTTTTGAGTGACACATCTCTGGTAATTGGGTTTATGCATTTATTGTACAGATAACTCTAAACACTCAAAAAATCAATCACATTAAACAAATACCACACCTCTCTTTGGGACCCGTGATCGCCATAATGAGTCGTCCGTCCCCCATGCTTTTAATTTTAATGTGAGCAATGTGACCGCTTTCGAAAAGTCTGAGCCCAAAAGTTACCTTTGCACGCTACTCATGGAACAACCAAACCTCTATACACTACGCAGTCAACACAAGCACCCAACTCGAAACCATCCATTCTAGCGCAAGCAGTTATGACTCTTGAAACTACCACTCTTGCCACCCCAGCTTCAAATCCCAATATGAAGCCATGGCTGTCCTTTAGGCACCAAAACAATTCCCTCGAAACAAAAGAAGAAACATGAGATGCTGAAGCAGCTTCTTCAATTGAAGGCCAAGAAAAAGGACAATTGACCAAAATGAAGGAACGCAAACGTACATGTCTTATAAAGAACACGAGGCAGCCAACAGAGACAATATGGAATATTAATTCTTTAATTTTAGCTCTGTGTAAAAATTGGTGACCAGGGACCGTACATGGGCTATGAAGGAGGTGAAAGGATACAGAAACGACACGGAGAAGAACATGACAAAACACACTGACAATGGTATCTTAATTTCAGGTTTACACCTGTCTCCTTGTAAATGTAAAGCTTTGGCATAAGATTCATATGACTTTGTTTTGTACAAGATACGTATTGTAGTATATCCTCTCACTATTCTCTATCGGTATTAGTCAGAATTATTCATTCTTTAATTGTCTTTCTAACCTTTTCTTGCTGTATTTGCACTGTATTATTTCTACTGTTTTCATAAACTACCATATGTTCTTAATTTAGTCTCTTGAACCGGTTTTTCTTTACATTACAAATGCCTTCAATACGTTTTCATAACTCCAGAGATTTCCATGTGCATTCGCAACTCGTGCACGTGGCGAACATGCTACCTCACTGAGCTGTAGTAGTAGATAATAGTGGGACTTCTAGAGCAAATACCCCTATTTTGTTCCAGGACAAATACAAATTTTCGCCATCATGACCCATTTTAGACCCACAGCCCTACAGCCATAAATTTCGTTGTGAGGTTTCTGGACCAGGGATGTGCTATTTTCGGGTCTATATTTTTGTGAATTTTTCATGTTTATCGAGGACAAATAGAATCTTTGATCTAGAATCCCCACAATTATCTACTTCTACAACTGAATCATGTTAACTTAAACTTCTTCGCCTATCGATAGTGTGTCAACAGAAGATATCAGAAATATCTCATCATCTTGATCGATCAAGGTCTATTGCTATTTTTGCGTATTTTTCTTGACTGATCGGATCATGGGAATTTTTAAACTTTTCGGATAAAGGAATACTCAACTCATTGAGTAGATTTAAATGTTTGCTCGAATTACTTCGAGTCAAAGAAAGTTTAAGCTTGTCAAAGCCTCCTTTGAAACAGATACCTGAAATTTCGTCTACAATTGTAATGGTTAATGGTTTCTCGTCAACGATAATCGACTAATATTACTGTTTTTGCTATCGGTTATTGTCAATGTTGGGAACATTCTGTTCTTTAAGTTTAGACAAAATTTCATACTTGCTCTAGTCCAGCTCAACTAGATCTGATGCATTCTACTTCATATCGTTTCTGATAATGGTTTTCATATCTTCCAACGCGCATTAGCAAGCTGTCAGTCAACATATCATCAATGATCAGAAACTCTCGTGTCAGGTCGTCAATGTCGTATGTAACACCATGCATGTAACATCTGATTTGATCTAACAATTTTTTATACGTCACAATTAAGTTTTTACATTCACATTTTTTGTTTCAAAACGAGGTTCGATTTTCTTACATGCAGCTGCTAATGGAACGCCAACGCCAGAAATTATTAACAAGAGCGGGTTTAACGAAGCTTCGCTAGAGACGACACCCGAACTTCTCAAAGCAACTAGCACATACGAAATAACAAGCAATATTCTGCCATAATATTTTGTAACATTTTTTACACACCACAGTTTTTGTGGTAGTATTTTTAATATTGAATTAGCGCATCGAGTTCGTTTTTTGAAATATTTTCCGACACATGGTTGAAGTCCATGATTTGTCTTTTGCATTATCTTTGACGTTATAGTAAACGTTGTGGAGTGCATAATTAACTCAATAAGATTAGTGAATTTGTTGTGTTTGGGATCATTAATACAATCTCTGTACTTGTTGTATACTTCTGACGTTGTATCTTTATACCTGTCATCAGTTATCACATCATCTTTTCTTAGCTATTTGTACGAACTAAAATTAACTTTTATTGTTTCTGCTTCATTTACAAGATATGTGTAATCGTTTTCTACTTTGTCAATAAACCCCATTACTAAACTTATATCATCCAAACTAATATTTGTAAGTGAACAATGTTGCCTAATAATTACATACGCTGTAGCAAATTTTTCTAACGTTACTTTTTTAAAACTAGATTCTGTTAGCTCTCTTACTTCTACCAGTTTAATAATCTTTTCTTTCAACGGATTATCAGGACTAGAACACATTTTAATTGCGTCACGATAAATTTTTTAGTGACAGTTCTCTGGAACATCGCAACGATGGTAATGGCGCATCTTCAGCAAATTCATAATAAGACCAAGTAAAAGTATCATAAGCTTCCAAATAATAAATTTCGTTACAAAATAGGTATTTTTACTGAACCTCGTAAGAGTCTATCGTTATATCAAGTTCATTAATTATTTTCAGCGATTTATTAACAATAACAGAATCAAAATTAATGCGATCAGATACCAAAGAACTAATTGCGTTCATGTAATCTTTTAAAAAAAGCTCAACATCATGTTTATCGTCTACATTTCTCAACTAATGTTTTTTGTCAGTATAATAAGCCCCAAATTCACGAAATGAATTGGGTTTGTCAAAAGTGCCTTTTAGTGTAGGATTTTATACTAATTTTCTTCTTCTTATTAAACTCTTAAGTTCATCATGAACTTTTTTATCCGATCCTGTTTCTGTTTTCTACCACCATAAAACTTCGTTCCTACATGATTTGATTCCAAGATCGTCTTTGTATTTTCTTTGTTGAGCTCAAGAAACATACTAAACATTTATTCTTCGATCTTTTTCTGTTCGTCACGGCAATCATCAGGATGTTAATATTTACTGATGATATCGAAGTTTTTTTATTGCTTTTCTTAGTTGTGGTCCACGCATATGCATAACACGCACAAAATCATCTTCGTTTATGTTTAGCGGTGAATCACTAGCAGCTAATGCTTCTAGTTTTAAGTGTCTCATTTTATTAATTTCATCTACAGCACTTCTTTGTAAATCTGGAAGATATTTCCGAGTATCTTCAGAATGAAGAATTATATCGCTTTTGCTAAAAGCATTATTAAAAAATTCTTTAGCTACCTTTACACTTGCTGAATCAAATTGTAATATAATTAGTTCTTTAATCGTTATTAAATTGATTACACTAAAATTTACATTAGGTCGTTGACCGTAAATAACGGAAACATAGTCAAACCAGGATAAGGGTTTTCAGCGTTACAGAAAACTATTCTGAAATAGTTGTACTTGTTAACAGTTGACGCAGTTGGTAGCGTGTATTGTTGACCGAACTGACGTAACCGTTAGACGCAGTATAAAGAGTTGTCCAGTTCGTGTTATCAGTTGATTCTACTAATCGCCAGTTGTAAGTTCGGCCGATACTAGGAATTAATCTACCACGAAACTGAAATTTCCATATTGCAATTTCTGCCGGGTATTTGATTTTTAACCTAAAGTTAGACGTTTCTCTGTTTGTTGTCCATTCCAGACCCCTGATACAATATTGTTAAACGCGTAATTTGGAAAATTGTTTGTATACATCGTTGACTCCGACGCAACAAACCCTAACCTGTTATCGGTTGCCTCAATCAAATGCTGAATATAACCGACGTTGTTTTAGCTCGTTTTATTGCACCAGCTGAAACACTGTCGACGTAAGCTTTATTTGTTAGATCTGATGGATTAACTGGAGAATAATTCGTGGTTATCTTGTCGTCGTTCCTGTCAAACGGACCTGTTATTACATCTCCGGTTTTTGTAACATAAACCGCATCAACGGCGATAGTTACACATGTAATTGCGTTTATTCTTGAATTGTCGAGGTAAACTTTATTTGTCAAATCAAACAGATTTTCAGGATAATATCCTAATATTATCTTATTGACGCCCATGTTAAGTGTACCGGACACCGTATCACCGTTCAACCTTACAAAGATGCTTTTTACGAACCTGACATTGGTCAACCAGTCATCGTTGTTCAGCGTTGTGTTATCCAATTGCGTGTTGTAAATTAACTTCCCGTCCATCTTAATCGACTCTGTCGTCGTTCCACAAGATAAATGTAAATACGGCGTTATTGCTCCGTTTAAATGAGCATAATTTACAGCGTCTGTAATATTAGTTGGTGGAAAGTCAGTTGGTAATCCAGTTACTTTTGCATTATTGCTCAACCTCAAGTTGCCGGTCATTGTGTCTCCGTTTATGTTAACCTTGTAAATTGTAACCGTCATTAGCTGATTCAAATTTGTTGCTTGACCTTGATTTGCAATAACTGGAGGAAAATCTTGCTAGATTCCAACTTCCTTTCTGCCGTTCATGTTTAGAATCCCGGTCATCATTCCGCCGGTCAACGATAAGTTGATATTGTCAACGTACTTCAACTGTAAATAACTTACCGCCTGACTCGTGATCAGGTATGCGGGTGGATATGCGGTTTCAAGGTTTACGATTTTCTTATTTACCATATCAATAGGCCCGGTCATCGTTTCCACGGACAACGATAATTTGTTATCCTCGATGCCTTTTAACTAAGCATAACTTACAGCTTGCGTCAAATTTACAGGAGGATAATAAGTTTCGAGGTTTATGATTGTATTGCCTGACAAATCTAAATTTCCGCTTAAAATACCACCGGTCACCGGTAATTTGTTATCGTCTAAGATTTTAATCTGCGCATAACTTACCGCTTGTGTTATATTTACGTTTACCGGAGGATAACACGTTTCAGGATCTATTACACGCTGACTAGACATACTCAAGTTTTCCGGAAATTGTATCTCCGTTTTTCTTAAGATATCCCGATAGATAAACTTTTCCTGTTTCCGTGATTGCTTTTGTGCTGTCAACTGGAGTTGATCCGGTTACTGTTGTTCCGAATTTCGTGTTGTAACTCATTTTTATTATAACCGTCTGATAAAAATCAACAACGAAGAAGTCATCAACCAGGTAAAAATTCAACGCCAACGACGACTTTGTCGATGGTGTCAATGAAATTATTTTTGGTACAACTCTAGTATTTCAAATAAGTCGTCAACGCTTTAAGCGTCAGATTCATCAATTACATCAAGTAATTCAAGAACGTTATCGTCAACGACTCCGGCTTCATGTAATCTGCATATCAGGTACAGATAAACTTCGTCATCAAGTAATTCATCGATAAATTGATCAACGATCTTAGTATTTTCTTTGTTGACGTAAATCATTTCTCGTCGTGCAATACTTTTTAGGTTTTTCAGAAACTACTGCTCGGTATAATCCAACCAAATAATCTCAAACAACGCGGTACCGTTCTGAAAATACGATTTTGTGTTTTTATATCCACGAGATCATTATTGATATCATCAAATCGCTCATTACTACCAGCAACTTCAACAAGATGAAGTGCAACATCATAAATTGTGTCTAAAAATCGCATCGAGATCGTTATAACAATATCGTTTCTCTAATTGTGTGTTACAAATTTTCTGCCTGTTGATATACGATCTTATTCTTCCTTTCTCTTCTAATGCATCTAAATTCTTGTCGTGCAGCATTTTTTAGGTTTTTCAGAAACCAATGATCGGTATAGACTAACAAAAAAATACCGTACAATGCGGAAATGTCTTCAAAATAATATCCTGTGTTTTTTATTTCCTCAAGTTCGGCAGTGATATCATCAAGTTGATTATTACGTCCTGCAATTTCTTCTAGGTGAAGTGTATCGCTGCAAATAACACTAAATCAATGTGTCACAATCATATAACAATATTATTTCCTTAATCGCACCTTAAAGTTGTGTAAAACACATCAAGTATAAAAATGAGCATAATAAACTTTGATACCGAGCGATTAATCAAACACAAACACAACAAACACGATTAATCTTCAGCAAGCTAAATACCAGCTGCTTAACAAATACAACGAAACGCTGAAAACGAACTTAATATTCCAGATGACATTTGTATCATACGACAACCCGAAGATCTTATTCCGCTAAACGGACTTGATTCCGATGAACAGAAAATAATTGTATTCGACGATATTCCGTTGAGCAATTCGGAGATGAATAAAATAAAACCATTCTTTTCTTTAGCAAGAAACCGTAAATTTAACGCGGTTTACTTAGAACAAGATTTGTATAACGTCTATCGTATTATACGACTTAATACAGGATGTTTTTTATTATTTCCGGGACTCGATAACGTTGACATGCGTAACATAGTACACGAGCAATGCGGAGATGTAACCAAAGATAAATTCATCGACCTTTATCATCAGGTAACCGCAAACAAATTTACCTTTTTATGTTTGATAAACTTGCTCGAGATCCGAAGAAAATGTTCGTTGTTGTATTGACCGATTTCTTTCAGGATGTACAGATTACAGGTTTTTTTTGACGTTATACAATAACATGGATCAAAGAAACATTGCTTTGCTAAATAAAAATCGCTGCGACAAGAGCTGTGTTTAAAAAGAAAGAAGAACGTCGAGAATTAGTGCAAGCAGCAGAAGAAACGGCTAAACTTTTTAGACCGGTTACTGAGGCTGTATTGGGCAAACAACCTGATACATCTACGTTATCACCAGAAGAACTTAGAAAACTAACTGAACGAGGTTTGCTTGGTCTTGTCAAAGAATAGCAGCAAAAACAAAACCAGAAAAATATCGTCGAACAACTTGGTGACCCAGCAATAAGACAAGAGCAAATAATACAGGAATTTCAAAAGCAACGACGAGTGCTTGACGAACAGACTCGGCGTCAAAGTGGTCTGGAAGAAGCTGATAAAGAAAAAATAATTGAGGATCTAAAAAATAAATATTACAAAAACATAACGGATTTCGATTATGATTTTTTTTATAACAAACATAAAACTGATATAAAAAGTATGAGAGCCACAAAAAAAAAACAGAAGGAAAAAACAGCATTTGAAAATTTTGAAAAAGAAATTGCTAAAGGGGAAGATGCTTTATCAAAAATTAAATTCAGCAAAAGAAATTAATGACGCTGAAAAACTTTCTCAAATTAGCGAAAGAAGGGCTTATTTCCAAAATCTATTTTGAGGTTTTTTAAAAGGTTATTAACGAAGACGACACCAAAAATTTTAATCTTGCAAAAAAGTTTCAACGTTGGCACAATTGTTAGAAAATAATATTACTAACAAAGAAAATATCGCAACGAAGATGTAATCTGCAATCTTTTAAAAGAACCGACCGAAAAAGAACAGCTAGCAGCTAATGACAAAAATAAAATAACTTCCCGAAGAAAATAAAAAATTGTACAATGAAATTATTAAAAACACTTTAAAAGGTGATGGTGGTAGCATCACAAATCAAAGTTTAAAAGAAAAGATTGACGAAAATCAGAAAATAATAGATTCTTTGGAAAACGAAAATTTAATGCTTGAATCTAGACAACAAAACGGATATGATCTAAAAGATCTTACGTCAACGGCATAAATGCTTGATCAACTGATATTGCTGATACCATCAAAGGAAACTGGAGACGTTAGCGTAGAAGACTACAAAGAGATCGTGGATATACTAGATCATCTTCGGTCCAACGGATCATTGACAACAGCTGAATACCAGATTCTTCACCAAGATCTCAAAGGCTAAGTTTTATATGCGTGCAATTATAAAATGATATGATTGACGTTATTACTTGATTCTTCATCAACGACGGCTGAAATTTGGTCACTTATAATCCGCCGATCGAACGTGAACCTGAAAAACAATACAAAATCGGATTAATTTCTGTAACTGCATGGCATGCAATAGCTAATGTAAAAACGAATATCAACAATGATTTTAGTTTTCTTTCAAACCAACTCTCTAGTAGGGCTTGATATCGATTAAAATTCCTCAGGGCGCATATAACGTTACCGATCTCAACAAAACAAAGAGCTTATTACAAAAGCTATAATCGGATCTTCGATTTCTGTTGTTTTCTTTTTTCTGATAACTTTGATCTGATTCCAAACTATAAAACGTCACGCGCTAGAATCACGTTAAAAAGCAATTTTTCATCACTGACTTTAGATCATCAACTAGCATCGCGTCATTTCTCTTTTTCGATCATAAACAGTAAGGAATAGATATTGATAGATCAAGTATATCATGAGACGGCGAAGTTCCGGTTAACATTACTCCGGTTAACACGATCTTAATAAACTACTCTATTGCATCAGGATCTTATACTACATGTCGAAGCCGCGGTCAAACAATTTAGTTTTTCACCTGACGTTCTACCAGGTTATCTGATGCAAGTTGAACCGCGTCAGATAATATATTATCCAATAAATGTAGAAAATCAAATATCTTCTATTAACATGCAACTGACTGATCAATCTGGTCGACAACGAGATCTTAACAACAAAATTGTAACGTGTTACTTACACCCACAAATATGTTAACTAGTTGTCAGTAAACAAAGTTGATCGAAAACGAATTTTATCCGCGAAAATTCAATAACAAAATGAAACAAAGAAATATTTACATGCGAAAAATCGTAGGAGGATTCTTCGGAAATATATTTTCTAAAATCGTTGAAAATATACCGGGCAGCGGAAATAAAGTTGCACCAATTCCCATAGACGTATCAAAATCATTTGCAACCAGTACCGCATCTGCCGCTGGAACTGCTGTAGGACAAACGATCGCCGACAAAATCAAGGGCACAACGCCAACGGCGTCGATGCCTACACTAACAATGCAAGGTATCAAACAGGTAATATCAGAAATATCACCAACCGCAGATACAGCACGAGCTATGACATCCGCAACAAAGAAACTTATCTCCACCCGGTGAGGAGATTGTACGAAAATTAGTTATACGAACCAGACCAAAGCTTGACATTGCGGCGTTTTAATGACACAATTTTATCGAGCGATTACAGATAAAGAATGTCTGTCAAAAATTATCTTGACATTACCGAAAAAAGTACCTCGGATAACTCAACAACGGAATTTGAGTACATTGAGTATCTCGACGAAAACTCTAACGAACCAAATCAATCTGGTATAAGGACGTTTAACACAGGAGACAAAGATGTGTTTTTATGACCTCACAAAGCCGTACTTAAGTACAGGGCCAAATTATGACAGCTGCAGCTGTTCCAGTTGCAATAGGAGCAGACGTATAAAGCACGTTGGTTAACAATGGTTGGAGTTTGTTCAGAAGTGCCAGATATCAGTTAACGAATCAAACCGTGGAAGATATTTTAATGCACTTGCCAATGCAAGTACAGTGCTTAACATGGTTTCCTTTAGCGAAGATTATTCGAGATCAGTCGCAACAAATATGTTTTGGTTCAAAGATACTGCATCAGACACAGCTGTATCAGACTAGTTCATACCAAACATAGACATAATTGCAAATGGAACTGATGCTGCAGCTGATCTAATCCTTGTTAGAAACTATTAGATTTCCACAGCACCGTTAATCGGAATTACACCACCTGCCGCAGCTGCCGATACTGATGCTACACGAACAGTATTAATAAATATGTGTACCGCGTTAAGAATCACACCACCAGGAGCTGAAGGTGATTGAACTGCCATACTCGCCATAGTAAAGATAATTTTGGTATTTGGCGTGTACGAAACGTGCTTTATAACGAAGGATACGCCAAACGAAGATCGTTAACAAATGCGTCTGGTAAAGTAACAATGATGCTGCCGCTAAGCACAATCTTTGTTTTTTTCGGCGACTATAGCAAGGTTTTCAGAGGAGTAAAACACACGCATATACTTCACCGAGCAGGTAACAATGATTGTTTGATGCTGGCCGTAGGTGTACCAGATTTCCAGTTCGTTATAACAAAACTCGCTTTGCGGATGCCACGGATTGTTCCGTCGATCGACAAATCAATAGAATTTGAATCAATGTTGACCGCGTACACAAAGAAACTGTATTTTATGCAAAACAAAGTGTATCCAACTGCAGTTCCTGTTTCAACAGATCATACTTGGAGGATAACAACTACGCCAAGGCAACAACTGCCACGACATGTATTGGTAGTGTTTCGGCAACAAGCATGGCGTAACAGTTAACTACAGAGCAATTCCCTATTTGATAGTCCAGATGTCCGGCGCATCTTTGTCCGAATAAACTCTAAACAGTATCCCGAACGAGAAATCGAATGTAATTTTACGGCTGGTGCTAATAAAAATATAGCACGACCTTATATGTATCTCATGGAAGCCATGCAAAAATATCAAGCCGCTGATAGCGGATCTAATATATCCATAGAAGAATTTCGAACACTTTACCCGATCTTTTACTTCGACGTATCAAAACATTCCGAACGAGTTATTGGATCAACCGCTGACATAGAAGTTACATGGACACTTGGTGCCGCTCCTGCTGCGCTTAACGCATACGCACTTGTTCTAAGTCACCAGTTCTTGACGATCAAGCAACGCGAGGTCGGATGACCGTACAAATTTAGAAAAATATTATCAAACAAATAGTATGACAAAGATATACATTACGCAAGAAATATATTTGACGCCAGGCCAAACTAAAAAATTATCCGCTGCAGTTGCTAAACGCCGCGAGGTGTCGCTCAAAATAAATCTTACGTCGGCGGTTGGAAAAATGCAGACAAAACATTTACTAACACAACAACAGATAACAAAAATGTCAAAAGGAAAATCGTTTGTGCTTAATCTTTCAGTTGCTCAGGTAACAGCAAGGGCAAGACATTGTGGATTTCTAGGACCTGCTCTAGCAACGTTCGAAAGACAATATTACCAAAAATCCTTTCGGTAATCGGAACGCTAGAAATCTCTGCTGCATCATGAGCAATATCCTGAGCAACAAAGAAGGCAGTATCCAATAATCTGTTACCTGTACAAGAACCTTATAATCAATTTGATGCAATAGAAATGCGACATGGTATCTGTTATCGCGATATCGAGCAGGATAAACCTGGTTGCGATCGAGTTATGTTAGACGAACTTGATCAAATGCAACCTACGAGAACAAGTTGATAGAAAACTAGTGCAAGGTTTGATCGGAGCAAAGCATAAGCTTGGTATCGGATTGTATGATAATATAGTGCAAAGCACCTTGGCAACTGAATTACGAAGACCTAAAAAAGTGTTTCAACGACGTAAGGTTATCGCAAATGCCGTTGATTACATTTGGTCAATAGATCTAGTGGATATATCTAATGTTTCACAGTTTAACGATAATAAAAAATATTTGATGAACGTGATTGGTGTTTTTAGCAAATATGCTTATAGTGTACCTATTGCTGATAAAACTGGTACGTCTATAACTGATGCGTTAAAAGAAATCATTGTAAAGAACGAAAGAAAACCAAGTAAAATTTGGACTTACCAGGGATCAGAATTTTTTAAGAAAAGGTTTGAAAAGTTTCCAACGCAAAATAATATCAGAAAATACATTACAAGAAATGAGGGCAGAAGTGTTATCGTGGAACGTTAAAAGAAAAGATCTACAAGTATTTTACAACCAAAAACACAAACAGATACGTTGATGATTTGCAAAAGATTGTAACGGAATACAACAATACAAAAAAATAGCACAATTAAGATGTCACCAAACGACGTAATTAAAAACCCAATACTAGGAAATGAAAACATGTATCGCAGACACAAATTTAGCGTTGGTGATCGAGTTCGAATTTCTTTGCTAAAGAAAACATTTGAAAAAGGATTTACTCCAAACTGGTCAGAATTATTTGTCGTACATCAAGTTCTAACAACAATTCCAGTAAATTACAAACTAAACGGTTTTTCTGGAGAAGATTGAGTTGGTAGTTTCTACGAAAAAGAGCTACAAAAGAATGATCAAGATGTATTCGTTATCGAACGAGTCATTAAGAGAAAAGGTAAAAAAATTATAGTAAAATCGCGCGATCGTAGCGATAATTTCAACAGTTGGACACCAACTAGCAGAATCAAATTATAAGATTATTGTAAATTTGCTCGTATTTTTGAAACACAGATTTATATTTGATCAGTTTGCATATCAATATTAGATATTGCTTACGCTCCAATGTCAGTTTCATCAGGTGTAAAATCTAAGCAAATATAAAATCGAATTTGTTTTTTTTTTCTTTTTTTTTTTTTTTTGCTGCCATTCATAACGGGTTTGATCATTTGCGAAAACACTTGATGTTCATCAACTGAAAAATCAAACCTTTTCATTTTTTTGGCTAGATGATACTTGACATCATATCTACCACTTGTCGATCTTCCGTAAAACTTTTTATCAATGACAGTTTCTGAAACGTCTTCTACAACTTCTCCATCTTCTTCTGTTGATTGCCATGGTAATAAAATCAAATATGTTTCAAGATCAAATTCAAATGATCTTTGATCATCGCGATCGTTTGCTTGCACCTTGACAACATCACGATAAAGATCAGACAATCTTTTCATCACCTTATACTAATATTTTTTGTCTAATATCATAAAATAAAAAATGATTAGATCTCATGAGCCAGCAGCAATAGTGAACAGAGACGAATTTGAGGAAGCAGTAAGATAAGCTTTTAAAATGAATGCAGGTGATACATTTACAGTTAATCTGATGATTGCTAAAACCGGCAATGACATGGTGCTTTTAACACAAGCAGAAAAAAAAAATCTTAAAGAGTATATGGTGTCTTACGTTACGTATGATCGAGCATCAATTATGTTATGTACACATTTTTGCATCAGTGGCCAAGAACTTGGTCAAATCTTAGGCAATATCTAATTCCATTTAAAAGTCACTCTAACGCAGAACCTTGTAGAAAATGTTGTCTTCGTTATCCAGTTGTCAAAATATCTTGCAGCTGCATTGATTGAAGAAAACGATAATTTTTCACCAGTAGCTAGGTTAGTTGATATCACACTACGAGCAGGTTTAAAATTATTATCTCCTCCGCTACCACGTTTTACATTTTCGCTTTGTGTGACAAGATCTAGGTACTCAAGTCTGTTGTCAGTTTTGATCTTGTTATGATGATCGATTACAAGACCTTTTGAAATAGGTCCGTTGAAAACTTCATAAACTCGTCTGTGCAAACAGCGATGGACTTTAACAGTCTGGGTTTCTCTAACAATAACCTGTAAATAGCCACTGTTAAGAATATTTCCAATATTTGATTTCATTTTTGTACGTCTGATAAGACCTTGATCATTTGCTTCGTAAAGATCGTAAATCGAATGAGGTTGAAATTTATCCTGTAAACCAAGGTTGGCAATATTATTATCTGTAACTATACCTTTTACTTCATAGACTCTTTGTCCTTCTGGAACGTCGTCGAAGAAAGAAAAGCGAGTAAATGGAGTCTTTGACAAACATTTCCGTGTATTCGTTATCATTTTCTCCTTTCACTTTGATCTTATAACATGCAGCAGTTTTAACTCCAAACGAAGCTCCTGTTCTCAAACAAATCACAACATTCAGCATATTCTCAGCATAGTAGTTGTATGTTGGATGTTTATAGAAAATACTCCTATTCATTAGCACTTGGCATCACATCGATAAGTCGTATCTTTCCCATTGCTTTCTTATAGTAAATCCTAATCTCTAATTGTACTTGATTTGATGTCTAATTAGAAAATAGTAAACCTTCTAGTATAAGATGTTACAATTGCGAGATATTGCAAAACGAAGCTTGATTCAATCAAACAACGTTTCACGGACAAAAATTGCTACGGCGTTTGTCGGATTTGACAAAAGCTACAAATTCGACAATCAGTCAGTTCTCACAACCGTTTCTTCTACGAACCTGTTTCATCTGCTTCAACAGAGAATCAAATGCGAACTTGACAAACACCGTGGACTAAAGATTCTAGTATCAGGTAATGTTGCCAAAGTTACACATAACAGAAACAACGTCTGATGAAAAACTCGCTGATCCATACATTTTGACAAAATCTACAAGGGTTTTAATTGGAACAGATTTAAAATCATATATCAGACGAAATTCACCAGGAAATCTGGAAGAAGATCGAAGAATATACTGCATCTGGTTCTGGTGGAAGTTTGAATCGATTTCTGAGATCCTGTTTCATACGATGAAATATAATTCGTTGCGTGGAAGTTCTTACGTTGATCTTCAAACGTTAATAAAAAAACTCGAAATGTTGCGTCAACGTTAAACATACAGATGACCGATGTTTTCAATGGGCCATACTTTCAGTGTTGTATCCAGCTGCTGATCACGTTGATCGAGTATCAAATAATATATCTCACGTGCACAAGCTAAACTTTAACTAGATAGATTTTCCAGTTGCCAAAAATCAAATACCAAAATTCGAACAACAGAATGTTAACCTGTTACCTGCTGGAATAAACATATTCGGAGTCGACGATCAAGATCAGATTTATCCGCGGTATATTTCAAAACCCGCATCTCAAAAAACTGTTAATCTTCTATTTTTTTAAGAACGATTACATTTGGATTAAAAACTTAACGGATTAGTTGGAAAATAATACAGCAAACACAAAAAGGCAAAGCACGTTTGCTATAGATGTTTGCATGGTTGTGTGTCTGAAGAAAGTTTACAAAAGCA
>JAECUM010042114.1:0-33621 GCA_016617855.1 Megalonaias nervosa
TATACAATGCGCAATGAGTATTCAAAGGGTAATGAGTATACAATGTGCAATGATTATACAATGTGCAATGAGTATACAATGTTCAGTGAGTATACAATGTACAATGAGTACGCAATGTACAATGAGTATACAATGGACAAAGAGTATACATTGTGCAGTGAGTATACAATGTGGAATGAGTATACTATGTGCAGTTAGTATACCAAGTCTTATGGGTATACAATGTGCGATGAGTATATGAATACATATATACTTCCCAAATTTAATTTTCTACCTATAGGGGTGTTTCTGTTAGGCTTTTGCCTCAAATTCGGGTCCTAGCCAGAATTACAGATGTGTGGACATACAAACCATATGCATATGGACAAACCCAATTCTGTTGTCACATTAGTGACAGAGAAAGTCATCCATCATATTCATGCGATCTGCATCTTTTTGTGTTGATTTCATTATGCCTCAGACGTTATATAAGTTAGGCAGAGATTGGAGACTGATCAGACCATCAGAGAAAGTGTTTTCATTTACAAGAATTTCGTATTAAAACTGAATAAACCTATTATTAAACATGGGGTAATATCTGTATTATCGTCAAGGTTACTACCGACTTTAGGCAATTTCAGTCATGGTTAAAGAAGGTGGACATGTGGACCTGTAGAATGAAAAGGCAGTAAACGTGTGCACAGATTTCTACATGTGACGCAAAATGTAAATTAACATGATATTTGTTTAAAAACAAACAATAAGGTATTTTACGTTACTGGTGTAAATGTATATCTCTATCTCAATGTCAATTTTATCTTAAACGTAATATCAATTGAATTAGTCAGGTTTGTAACATACAGCAAGTGCACCGATTTAAAATAAGGTACCCATCCATGTGAATTTTAGTTCAATAATTTATCTTCCTAAACAGCAAAAGAGGTAATACTAAAAAGCAAAATATGCAGTTCCTTGATAGTCGGTTAGGCTAGAAATAATTACAGTTAAGGATAAATAAAAATGTATCTCTATAGTCATGCAAATACATTTAGTAATTATCTTCAATTTTCAAGAAAGGTGAAGCTCAAATCTAAAACAATTTGCTCCATAAGAGGTGATATCTTTAAAAAAATAATCGTCTTCAACAGTCATATTCTTTACAGGTACATTGCGTCTGCACCCAAATTAGAAAAGGCAGTTAGAGGGTTTTGGCCAATATTCATGATGTAGTACTTGACCAAAACAATGTTACGAATCAGACCAACTTAACCTAAAAAAACAAATAAGCTATGGGTTCTTGTGAAGCAAAATCTACACAAACAGAACTGCAACATTTTACCTTAAATTTTGCGACAGATGGAGCACATTTTGTCAAGTTTCTTTGCTAATTATGATAAAATGTGAACAGATAAAAAACAATACATACAAATAAAACAATTTTCTCGTACAAATGACAAACCTTTTGTGTGGAAATTATAGTTATGTGTTGTAGATGAAAACGCTGATTCTCGGTGTCACCTGAGGAAGAAGTATACTGATAAATATATAATCAGTTTATTGCACATTGAAGGACAACAATAAGATGGATCATATTTCCTTTCAAAATTATAAATTCTTTAGACCGAATAATTACATAGAGAATGAGATTAATAAGTTTAAGTTTACCTCTATTAAAGGTGAATTTCACTTGGCTTATCATATTAAAATATGTCGTACATTGATCTCTAGTGAGCACGGCTGTAGAATTTACTTGTTCCTTCGACACAAAAATTTGTCTTTACACTTTCGGATTAAGGCAATTTGTAAATTGTTACTTAGATAGTCCATTTTCAAAATTAGAGAGACTGCCAGGGTCCCCGTTGTACCTATTTGCCTGTATTTTTTCATAGCCTCCAATTTTTCCTAAACTATGAATCCATTAAAGTATAATCTTGTTTTTGTTTTAGTCATCCGAATAGAAAACTCTTCTCTTCTTAAAATATTTGACGTTGTCGACGTTTTAAAAAATTTGAATTAATATTCTTACCAAGAGTTGATGGTACACATAAAACAAAAAAATAGAAAAAAGTGTCTGAAATACAGACAATACATTAAGCCAAGATTTTTCTCATTTGGACATGTTTTGTACTATATCAAAAGGTGGCCTCTCAAGAATAGTATTTATAGCAAATTCTATGAAAAGTTAAATAGTATACCTGACTATACCATGTATTAATGGGGAGGCCATCACAATTTACTTATAGTATTCCAGACTATACCGTATATTAATGGGGAGGCCATCACAATTTACTTATAGTATTCCAGACTATACCGTATATTAATGGGGAGGCCATCACTATTTACTTATAGTATACCTGACTATACAGTATATTCATGTGGAGGCCATCACAATTTACTTATAGTATACCTGACTATACCGCATATACCTGACTATACCGTAGATATATGTGGAGGCCAACACTATTTACTTACAGTATATCTGACTATACCGTATATTGATGTGGAATCCATGATTATTTTCTTATAGTATACCAGACTATACCGTGCATTGATGGGGAAGCCATCACTATTAACTTTTAGGATACCTGACTGTACCTTATGTAGATAGGGATGCCATCACTATTTACTTATAGTATATACCTAGATGAATGTTTCATCGCATATTGGTCTAAACACCAAATATTTAAGGTCTAATTATTTGTAGAACATACAATGTTGCAGCTTTAAAATCAAACCTTTAATTAATTACATGTAATACAAATTATGAACTGGAATCATTCAACACTACAATATGTGCCATCAAAGGTAATTTAGATTTTACTTTTATTTGTAATATTACAGTTTTAGTATAGCTTGTTGTAATTAGATGCAGAAATATGGTGACAAAACGAATTTCACTTGTCCGAATCCTTTTGAATGACACACAAATCACTTTTTTTTCAGATTGTGCAGGAAGCACTTAGCGAGGCACAGAAAGGTCGCACCTGTATTGTGATTGCTCATAGATTGTCTACAATCCAAAATGCGGACAAAATAGCTATTATCCATAAAGGAGGTGTGGTTGAGTTAGGCAATCATGCCGAACTGATGGCTAAGAAAGGAGTGTATTATAGACTACAAAATGCTCAGCAGAGAAGATGAAACTATTTGTGATACGTTTGTTGTGCAAATAACCTATTCCCATATGGTTATTTCCAAATTCGTCGACTTTTTTTTATCTACGAATGATGTAGAAGACAATCATTCCTCTTGAAAGCATTGAGAAGTAAGTGTGTATTAAGTAAATCGCTATTGGAAAGGTGACCAAGATGGCCACTTTGGAGCGGATGACAACCATTTCTTGTACAAAGATGTATTTTTGACCCAAATGTAAAGCTGTTTGCGGTCGGAAATTGCTATATAGATACGGCTAGTCCCGTGGACGTGACATAAAAATGTTGTGACACTTTTGATTAACCTAAATGACGTTATTGACGTTATTTATCTTCTTTTACCGTACAAATCATTATTTCAGATTGTTTTTTGCTATTCTGTTTTCTTTTACAACTTAACAATTTAATACTTGAACTACTTACTATCATAGTCTTGATAGTTATACAAGTTCGTATTGTCATGCTCATTGTATTGGCATTAAAATCTAATGACGCAAATGAATAAGGCCAGTGCAAATCGCAGCTTCTAACGTGGTGCAATCAATGAATATTTTTTGTCAAAATGTGTATATTCAGCCATGAATCTCAGTACCATCTATACAAGGCAGCCAATATCTAAAGTGTAAATATTGAAGCTTACTAGTTCGATATCCTAAACAATTTAATGCAACCACTTAAACTCATTTTTATTGAATCTCAGTAGTTAAGAAGGCATGAGTTCTTGCACCACTGTATTGTTATATCTACGTGCGTTCAAATTTGCAAGAATTTAACATATCAGCAACTCTAATACCTTTGAAAATTAAATTTTAAATTCATGTTTAGAGTGCCAGTAACTGTCACCTTCCTAAATACATGAATAACAAGCAGCCATTAACTAAATCATTTTGAATATATAATATTTTGTAAATTGTAGAGTGAAGGACACAATGCTAAGCATGCACAACTGATTCATTTATTCATCAGTGAACAGTTTTGGTATATGTGACCTCTTATCTATCCAATCAATTTATGCCCCATCTTGCTACGTTTTTTGGAGTTTTGCTATTGTGTTAAATGATTTCTTTGCATTTTCAGCCTTGTTATGGTGGAATGTTTTTATAAATTTAGTTGTGCTTACATAGATTATATAGGCCATGGAAACTATCTTACTTCAATTGCTGACATTAACATAGCTTTACCCAAAACGTTCCTTTAATGCTTATTGAATGAATCATCGTAAGCCGTCAAAGAATAAATTGTCGGTTTTGTGTCAGGTGTAGATGTGATGTACTCAAAATACACAATTACAGCAATTTATTTCAAAATTTGCAATAAATCACTGTCAGGAAAATATTTAAATATTTCTGTCATTTAATATGTTCATTCTTAGCAAAATGTGAAATAATTTTCTTAGACCTGATTGGGGGGGTTGGGGGGAGGGATTGAGCTTTTCTAAGAAAGGCCGTGGATAGCTCATGATCGATATTTTTAAAGTTAACTCTACCACCGTCTACTACTTCTTTGGTTGACTGAACTCTTCTTTCATTCTTTTTTCATTGTTTTTCATTAATTGATTCAGAATATATTTTTTTCCTTTTCTTTTTCAATGCTTTATCCGTGTTTGAGTTGTTCCTTCGGATCAAAATCAGTGCCAATACATTGCATATCATCAAAATGTAAATTTTGTTTAGGTTTTAAAGAAGCCTAAATGGCGGTGCTATATGAACTACCTCGTGACTAATAATAATTGTCCAAGGCACACATTTATTTTTTTCCTTATCCAGATAATAGACAACATTTAAAAAGAGTGTGTATGTTTTATTATTTTTTATTTTTAACGTAGCTTTAACAATTTCCCAGTCATCTCGCCACCATGTCTGAAGTGTGGCAGCAAAATGACAGTTTGTGTGTTTTTTGTGATGTTTGAGACTCTTTTATTGATGTTAATCCATTCTTTTACAAGTTCTCGAAAACATAAATTCATATAGTGTGACATTGTTATTTATCCTTTGAAATTTAATTAACTTCTAAAATAAATTGCTTTAAATTGCATAAGGTAATATGCTGCTAAGAATGTCAACCAAACGCGTCTTGTCATTAAAAGCTGGCAAAACCACCTTTTCGTTTTGGTATGAGACATTTCATGAATTTATCATCCGGATAGACTAACGTCCAGGTAATTGTCTTTGTGGAACTAATTGCTGTACATCATATATTTAGAATTGTTTTATTACACTTCCTTTAAAAATTTAATTTCTTCATGATAAATTTAGTTCTTAATAGGTTTTCATCCAGCATATCCTTCAAAATACCATTATTTGTTTCCTTTATTTGTTGTATGTTAAACACATTTTTCGTTGCGTAGTCACTGATTTTTTAAAATTTGTTTACATAATACACTGTTTATCACCTATTTGACGAAGTTGTTTGAAACATTTACATGTATTTAGCTCAATGATCGGAAAGAGCAACTATGAGTATTTTTCCTTTTTAATTATATTGGTATATACAACAACAGATTTCGGAACTGAATCACATAATTTGTTTCGGCATACAACATAATAATAATGAGGTATATATGGTTTAGTTACTTTCTACTTTTCAGTTAGTTGATTCTTGAAGATCTAGCATTTCTTGTAGAGGTGATACACCTTTTTTCATGGGTGTAATTGGATAGCTCTTGTAATGGTCATGTAACTCCTTCGATATTTCCAAATCAACCTTTGAAATTTAACTGCTTTCAATGCTATGCAGAATTTTGGTGAGAACTGTTCTATTGTCTAATTTGTATGTTACCTGCCCATCCAATATTTATAAGTATCCTATATGGACTCGGCGCCTAACTATATATGGTGTTAATAAAGAAGAACATGAAAAAGAACTTCTGTTCTAATTAATCGTACTCACCGTAATGTTATAATTTTCCCATTATTATATGCATAATATTCTCGACTGGCTTCTTTATATTGATGTTGTATCAAAATATTCCTCTTTGTGATCCATTCTTTAACATCGAAACATTTCGATAGTCTGTCGCCAGTTCTAATTCTACACCGATGAACTAAACAATTGATAATGAACTAATGCTGGTGCACTGCAATATCAATCATGGTCAAGATGGGATCTACAATCTTATGATTTTAATTCTAGATGTTCAATATTTCGCAATGTTGCTCAAAGCATTGTAAAGCACCTGAAATGCAATCAGTACTCTTTTTAACAATTGGTTTGTAACTCCTGTATATAATTTACAAGTATAAACATGATCGAAATGGAATATGCTTGCCGTTTGTCTGATTGTTTTTAATTGCATTCTGACTACGTGTGACCAACACACATTTGAAGTTGCAGCAAATGGTGAATAAAACTTTAAGTTAATGTTGATAGTGTTTTTAACTGAACAACTGAATAATTTTCAGGCATGATTCATATATTTTAACTTAATCTTTTGTGCTTCGCAAATGTCTCCAGCATATTAAAAAAAACAGGGTTCTTTTTTGCAAACAGCTTCTTGGTTTTGATGTCTATTTCCGACTAGGCACAAATTTCGGTACAACTTTTATCCTTACGTTGCTATTTATACCCTTCATCTTGACAAATAACTATGAACATATCAAATGTGCCTTTCTTTCAGATTTTTTGATGACCGGTACTAGGCCTAACATATCTATGATCAAATGTCACGTACACATTTATGAAAATATTTAATTCGTCTTCAGTTCTGTATACATACTAAATTTGTACAGAACAGATATTAAACCAATGACCTTTGAGGAATTGTTTCTACCTTATCTAGGATTGATAGACTTGCACTAAAATATTAACTTCCTATTTTTCATGTTAACGTGTGTTTTTCATTATTGCAATAAATATTAGAAGAGACAATTACTAAATTCCATCACTGAAAATGGCAAATGAATAATTTAACAAAATAGCAAAGCCACAAAAAAAAACTCGCTAAAGAGAGGCGTCAAACAAAATTGATAGGATGTATGCACACAGTGGGCAAAAGCAAATCATTATTAAATGGATGGAAATTTGCGTCTATGATTCTTTGAATGTACATTATTAAGAAAATCATGTTGTTCTTGATTATTTCGCTCAGGAATACCTAATTGTTACGTAGTTATGAAGGTGACAGTATTTGGTCACCGCACTTCAGTTTGAAATTCAATTTTGAAGGTAGTTGCTTATTTGGAATATTTGAACTTTTTCAAGGAATACTCTATTGTTACTATATTATTTCTTGCCGTAACTCTCACAATCGTATCTATTAATATTTTATTTATCTTTTTACATTTCATAATTATGCTTTTGTATTAACTATAAATGAATGTTTTGCTTTTTTAATAATCACGATCAATAAATATTACTTGAAGCAATTCGTGTTTTACTATTATTTTCAATTAGTTTACTTGTATAAATCTTTTGTAACTATTTTCTGTATTTTCACTGCCTCTCTGTTTTTCTCTGTCTGTCTTTCTTACAGCTAAAAATTTTGTCAATAATATAAATACAATGCTCAAAGCTGCGTATATTTATTGTTGCAACCCCGCCACCAGGAGTCATTAGGTTCCTAACTAAGATATGTTCTGTTGTCTTGAGTAGACAAATAAATATCTAATTAAATAACGATGATACAATGAACAAGTGATAGAACGAAACTATAGTATCTGGCGACGGTACTGTTTTGTTACTGAGTGACATGGTTATAAAAATGAATATTATTATTGCATATATAATAACAATTTATAAAAATAATCCAAAGGCGCGTTATCAATTGCTCTTGGAACACTGCACGCTGATCGGCTATTTGTGCCAACAGCACAAGTACTTAACGAGGATATAAGATGGAAGAGTGAGTTAGAAATGTGTAGCAAAATAGTATTATGATGATCTTGATGTTCCTCCTTCACGAAGTTCCTCTGACGTGATGGCAAGTGTCGATTTAGAAAAGTAAAGGACAATATTGACCATGCAATACACATAGAATCACTTACAATGATAGCATTGGTAGCAGGAGCTATTAGAGTTTACTTATTCAAATAGGATAGCATACTCACGGAACACCGTTCAACGAAAGCATTATTGTGTTGGGAGATTTCGTCTACGTTGATGATAGTTCATAGGAAGACATCATTTTCGACCATAAGCTTCGCTAATATTTTGTACATTTTAAAAATTGTTTTCAACTATGATCAAATATGTAGATAAGAAACAAACCAATATCAAAACAAAATAAAATGTTTAGCAATGAAAGAAACGGCTTGTTCAGCACTCCTCAGCATCTAACTTATTACTCTGCCACTAAGTCCAGGCAATTCGCTAACTCAGATAACTTCCAATTTTATTTAGACATTTTGATTGTGTCAGGAACGAAAAGACCACTGTCGCCCATTGCTGTTATAAATATTACTATCGCTCAAGCTCATTCATATATATATATATATAAAACACACTATTTACACTCGCGTAAGGACATTTATGGGAGGTGTGATTGGGTCTACAATTTCCCGCCAGATATTTCGCGTAACGCGCTGTCAAGGGCCAATACATTTAAAGTGTTGTATCACGTGTTCTCCCCAACCAATCGCAATGCTTTCGCACCGTTTCAGCGCGGAGCGATTCTCCCTGCTAAGGACTTTGGCGTCAGTTGAACCAATTTCCTTCTGGGGTGCAGACGTGTTGTCTTGTTTTATAGAAATGTTTTCTCCGTGGCTATTTGTTTCACGCTGCTAGACCTTCCTAGTTTCTTGAAATTTTGACCCAGACAGATCGTCCTCAAAGTTAAGTATTTATTTCTATTAACTTCTTTCATTCTGCTTACCTTTCTATTGCTATGCATTTCGTCACACTCGTACTGGGTCATTCCATCTGTAAAAGATTGCAGCGTCATTTGAAATCAGAAACAGACGCTAGATTGCGCCCGGATGTTAATATTCGTCGCTATTCTAGAATTTATATGCATGGGGTTGGGGGCAAGACTGTCGGCAAAATTATCAGGCACAATCTCTCTGTCGTACGCAAAATTAAACCAGACATAATTGTCCTTTTGGTTGGGGAAAACGATTGTAACCTGGACGGTTCGACATCGCCAGAGAAGTCGCGTACAAGATCTTAGGCTTAGCATCTATATTGCAACGTAAATATCAGGTTAAAAAGATAGTCATTTGTGCTTTATTGCCTCGTTTTACGGCAGAATAAGGGGCGAATGCCAGTAAATTAGACCGCTCCTACATAACATCGTACAGAACTAAAGCACAATAAGCAAATACCATTCTACAACTTGAGGTGGACAGACACAACTATCTTGCATTCTGGAACCACAATAATAAGTTCTCTTTTTCTGAAAAAGTTACAACTTGCATTCAAAAGTTTCGTCGGAACAGCGTTCATTTGTCCAACAAAGGCCAATACCACCTGTCCAAGTCGCTCAGAGGTGCTATTATAGCGGCTTGCAACCATGTCGCCGGCCAATAGAATAAGAACCATAAAGCTATATGTAGATATATTTCGCATCTTCTATTACATAAATTAATATCATCAATATATGTGCCTAAGAGAGCTTTGTCCGTCTCTTTTCCTTGTCACGTTGTTAAATACTTTCGAACATGATCTGCAAATGACTGCATGTTTGTTTTCTTTCAATTGGTTCCATACCACTGGATTGTGTTAGCCAGGTGGTTCCGTATCACTGGTTTTTATATTTACCTTGTGTTTTCCAGCCGGTTCCGTACCACTGGATTGTGTGTTAGCCAGCTGGTTCCGTACCACTCGTTTTTATATTTACCTTGTGTTTTTTCTAGCTGGTTCCGTACCACTGGATTGTGTGTTAGCCAGCCGGTTCTGTACCACTGGTTTTATATTTACCTTGTGTTTTTTCCAGCTGGTTCCATACCACTGGATTGTGTGTTAGCCAGCTGGTTCCGTACCACTGGTTTTTGTATTTGCCTTGTGTTTTTCAGCTGGTTCTGTACCACTGGATTGTATGAATACAAGTTGATTCCGTATCACTGGCCTGTGCGTTTACCAGTTGGTTCCGTACCACTGGGCTGTGTTTAGCTGTCGTTCTGTATGTTTCCCGTTGCTACTAGTTCATGCTTGGCGTACTTGGGTTCAGCACCTCACTAATTGACACTTCATTGGCCATTGGTCCGCACCTCAAAACATTGAACCACAACTTTCATAAGTCAAATTTTGTTCCTATTTTTCATTTTCTGTTCTTACTATTGCCGAGTTCGTTCTTCATCTCACTACAGTGAACATTGACTTTCATAATATTACAATAAGGGTTATGCATTTGCAACGATTGCTACGTAGTAATCAACTGACATTGATTTACTTATTAACTTTTTATGGCATTCCTTACAGAATGCCCCCTACGAAGAAGGCTGTGGCAGCGTCGCAAGTGGCAGCGAAGAGAGCCAGACCATCAAGGTCCAAAGTCCAAGAGGCGGCGAAGAGGCGCAGGAAGAAGGCGCCACTTTCAACACCAACTGTCCACAACCCTCAACCTGGGACATCCATAGAAGGGGCTTCGATGGACCCCCATCTTCTTAATGTTATAACCCAAGAGGTCTCCGACAGGCTCACCACCGAAATGACACAGGAGATCAATAACAAATTTGATCAGCTGATAGAGATGCTCAGGCCGTCCACGGAAAATAGTCCACAAACTGGTTTTCAATATGTACCCGCCGTATCAAAAGACAACACACCAGCAGCATCCATGGTCTCCCGTGCCATGTGGAAAACACATCTTCACTCACAGGTACAGCTGTGGATACAGGTAACGTCGTCCAAATCGTTTCTGACTCCGGGGGGCTTTCCCAAACACATTTTGTAAACTCGTCGTTCTCCGCATCAACTTTAATCCCTGATAAATTAAAGGCAAACATATGGGCGGGCTCATACATTGATTTTTATACCCTCCTGAATAACGCGCAGGATGCGGGTTTCAAATTTCAGTGAGATACGCATAGTACTGGTCCAGAATTTAGCATTGTCCCAAAAGTTAGGAACGTCCAACTCACAATAGGACAGTGGATTCTCGCTTGGAGCAGGTTCACCAGTGTCCTATGTGAGAAACATCCCCTAGTTAGTACCTCGCTTCCCCACCATATGGAAACTATCCTTAAACTTGAGGAGAGACGCGCCGATTGGAGGTACTATGATGAAAACGTTTGACAATTGGTTGCAATGGGGGAAGCTAAATGGGGTACCACACACCTAGAACTCTACATGAAGGCTGTGCTAGAGTCGAGTCGTAACAGCTACACATATACCAATCCATCACAAAGTACAAACACAAAGTATCCGAAGGGAGTTTGTTTTACGTACCACAAAAGCGGTCGCTGTTCATCGGGATTTTCATGCAGTTTTCAGCACAAATGTTTCAATTGTTTAAGGGGACATTCATTCGTTCGCTGCCACAAACCAATTTCTCACCCCTTTAAGGTACTTCCACAATACAGCCAGCAACCGCAGCGACCTAACAACCAGCGTTTTCGTTTCCAACGATCAGAGCAACCTCTAAACACTAACCCGAACAACAAGAAGTCTGTCGCCAAATAGTGCTGACCCTTTGCCTACCCCTGTCAAAATTGACCGCTTGCAATATTGGCTCCACGATTTCGATCCTGCCACAATGAAATACCTGCTTTTAGGTTTTCAAAAAGGTTTCGATGTTGGGTTTAGGGAAACATTGCAAACACACGTATGTAAGAATCTGAAATCGGCCCAAACTAATACCCAAATTACTGAAGCAAAGATACAGAAAGAATTGGCAGTGGGTCGCTTTGCAGGGCCTTTTCGTACAAAACCATTTCCCAATTTACACATTTCGCCTTTGGGTCTAGTCGAAAAGAAAACTCCTGGGTCTTTCAGACTAATGCATCACCTTTTCTTCCCACCGGGCTATTCGGTTAACGATGGAATTCCATCTCAACAATCAACAGTACACTACGAAGGCATTGATAATGCCATCACATGTATAAAACAGCTGGGTAGGGGGGTTTTATGGCCAAAACAGACATATCAAATGCTTTCCGCATTCTTCCTATTTGTCCCATGCAATATCATTGTTTCCGCTCTTTGTGGCGGAACAGGTACTATTTTGACAAATGTTTACCAATGGGTTGTAGTTCCAGTTGCCAGATATTTGAGATCTTTAGCAATTCCCTTCAATGGAAGGCGAACACAAAGTTATCTATAACACACATGACACATATTTTGGACGATTTTTTTTATACTAGATACAACTCGTCTCCAATGCCAGCATAAACTTGATCGCTTCCTGACTGTATGTGCTGATATCGGCGTTCCTATGGCTGCGGATAAAATTTTTGCCCCATCAACAACTATCACTTACCTCGGATACGAATTGGGTTCCGTGAGAATGGAGGTTCGCCTTCCCACGGACAAACTTAAAAAATGTTCTAAACTCATACATTTATATCTCGCTCGAAATAAAATTACTCTTAAGGAGTTGCAATCTATCATAGGTACTCTTAACTTTGCTTGCGCAGTTGTCTTGCCGGGGCGAGCCTTTCTTAGGTGACTCATCAACTTGACAATTTGCATCCCAAAACCGCATCACCACATTAGACTAACAAAGAGGTAAAACAAGATTTAAGGGCCTGGCAAAACTTTTTAACCGGTTTTAACGGTAGATCCTTATTCTTACCTGACATTTGGATGACTTCTGGCTCGTTGGACTTGTACACAGATGCTTCTGTCTCAGTAGGATACGGTGCGGTCCTAGGCACAAACTATTTCTATGGCATTGGGATCAGACATGGGCAAATCAAAATATAACTCTTCTAGAATTCTACCCCATCGTTCAGGCAGTTCAGATCTGGGGTGAACACTTATCCAATAAATGTATCTTTTTTCACACTGACAATCAAGCCTTAGTTGAAATCATAAACAAGCAATCCTCTAAAGACACAAAAATCATGCATTTCATAAATATCTTGTTCAAGGCAAAACATATACCTGGTACACGTCACAAACTCGCCGATGCCCTTTCTCGCCAACAGGTTTCGAGTTTCCACGCCATGGCTCCCTATGCGGACTCACACCCTCACCGCATTCCCCTTCTTCCAACCTTGCCAAGCTAGAGAGTACGCTTGACCATTTGCGCAAAAGCATCCTTCACCCAGCTACAAAAACCACATATAAGCGGGCTTGGACGCTATATAAAGAGTTCACATCAAACACCTTGACCGAATTTTCACTCCCAGTCTCAATAACCAATTTGGCCCTTTTCATAGCCCACTTAATCAACAAGAAATATGCAGCATCTTCGATATCCACTTTTGTTTCTGCAGTTTGCTATGTGCACAAACTCAACGGCTTCGCAGGCCCTTCGTCATCTTTAGTTATTCAAAAACCGATTCAAACCATTCACAAAAGTAAATCTCACGATGTTCGTTTGCCAATTGACAAAGTTGTACTGGATAAGCTTAGTTTCGATGATGCATACCGTCTCAAACCATTTCAGGAGTACCATGTTTTCGGCCATGTTTGCATTGGCTTTCCATGCCTTTCGCAGAATAGGGGAGATTACAGTGCAAGCGACTGTTACAATTATCTCAAGTCGTTTTTTCCCACAAGAGTCTAACAATTACTTTTCGACACTTCAAACACGGCTCAGGACAACCATATATTTTGCTAGTTGCTGCGCAACAAATTTCTGCTACATGTCCGATAGCTCATTTACAGGCATACCTGACGCTCAGGGGTAATACCCCAGGACCACTTTTCATGAACCGCAATGGGCAACCAGTTTCTATAGTAGAATTTAGTACAGAACTTAGAAGAGCACTTTGCTTTTGTGGCTTTAACTCTTACCATTTTAAGTCCCATAGTTTCAGAATTGGAGCCGCCACTGAGGCGGCTAGACAAAGTTTAAGTGACAACCAGATACGGGAATTAGGCCGCTGGAGATCAGATGCATTTAAGAAATACATAAGGTTAGGCAAAAGGGTCTCGGCTTTGTAACACTTCAGTCACTTTTTCTAAGATCGTCATTCTGCTGTGTGGGTTACTGTCTTTTTCAGGTCCCGTGGGTTTCGCAGACCAAGATCCCTGGTCATCGACCGTGCTTTGCTGGGATGGCATACACTCGACCCGGACTATTCTGTGTCTACCTATGTTTCGACCGCCAGGAGCGTATGAGGGTACTCTAACAGCTCCGGAAGACCAACAGCACATTAAGGAAGTACGCGGATCCGTTTTAAAGTCTCTTCCCAATCCTTCATACAGGCTGGATATATAGTAGTAAGGGAAAGTGTTGGTTCTGGCCCAGAGACCTCTTCCACCCCCTCCCCACTCTCCAAACAAATATGAATTACCCTCTCGGAGACCCTAAAATCTTAACCCAAACGATTTTTTCACAACATCAAACTGTTGGTTCTAGCCCAGAGACCTATTTTTACCCACACCCCACTCTCCAAACAAATACAAATTCTATTTTTACCCACTCCCAGCTTTCCAAACAAATACATGTGTACCTAACAGATGATGTATAAGGTAATGTAATCAATATCTCTACGAGCCAGCCTAGCCTTGTGTGGTAGTGTGAAGATCAATACTCCGCATTATAATCCAGGTAACATATATTAGTCATACTGCTACGTCACGTTGAGATGTGTCAGACTCAATCACGTGATTTTCTAGAATGTTCCAGAACAGCAGTATATAAGGCGGTCAAATTCTCTCATAGTCATTACGTGCTGCACTTTCAAGAGGACATTTTCACCGGGCGAGATCAGGTAAGTGATATTATTCCTTAAGTTTAGATAATATTTTATACCCTATCATTAACATACTTTTTTTGATAATCTTTATCATACCTACTAACTCTCATTGGTAGAATATCTGTTAACATACTGTCAATAGTACGAAACTCACGTATTAAATCGTCCATATCATATTTTATACCCCGCAAGTAAGATCGTATCTGATCAAGTAATTTTTTACAGGTGATACTAGCCGTTTGGCAACTATTTTTTTTTTAGTCGCGAGTCGAGGTTCTATCTTTTTACACGCTGTTTCAAGAGAAACACCAATGTCCGATATTATTAACAAAAACGGGTTTAATGATGCACCACTTGAAATTATACCAGATCCAGTCAATAACAGCGGTAAATATGATATTACTCGAAGTATTTTGGTATAATATTTATAACAATTTTTCACACACCAAAGTTTTTATGATAAAATTTGTAATATTGCATTAGAGCGTCCACATCTTGTTTTGGAATTTCTTTTGAAATGTGATTGAAATCAAATATATATTTTTTCATTATATAATATTAGTTTACAATAATGCTGGTTTCTGGTTTGATTCATTATAGCTAATGATGTTAAGTAATTAATTAAAAAGTTTCAGCTATAAATTCCAGAAACTACCAGTAACGTCTCGGAGGCATTTCCGTTGATATTAACGTAAAGATTTCTTTCATATTCTTGGTTAGCATCACCAATAAAGGATTATGATATACATTTGGTGAAAATGAAGTGGCAGCAGTAATTTCCGAACCGTACATAGATAACCTGTATAACCCAGTTACTTCTACGGTATGTTCGAGTGTGTTATTTTGCGGTGTCCATATTGTTGATCCTGATGCTACTGTGTACACGATATTTTTAATTTGTCCGTGTGGAATTTTAATTAGATTAGTTTTTTGAACAATATTAGGTATTCCACTGACAATGTCGTTGAGTTTCGTGTTAATGTCGACTAGTTTTATTTCAACGGTTGGTTGTTCCCCAAAAAATTCTTTAAAGGGTTTGTTTATATTTCTACGAAAATTTAAGAACGTTTCTACGTGTCTAGAAAAAGTAGCACTAAGTGTAGTCATTTCATCACCGATTGTTTTTAACGAAGTTGAAATAGGAATTTCCTTATCATCAACATACTTTTTCGTTGCAGCATCAAAATCATATTCCGGTGTTCTAAGATTATTAATGCCGTTGTTATTCATATTAAGAAATGCACGCATTATGCCACCGTTGGCCAATACGTACTTAAATTCTTGATCATCGACATATTTTTTTTGTTGCAGCGTCTGTATCTGAGGCTGGGTTTCCAAGGTCTATAATTTTATTTTGATTCATAATAATGTGACCCGTGAATGAATCACCAGCTTTTTTAACATAATCGCTGACTGACGTACCGGAATCTTGTATCTTACCTTGGTTAGTAAAAGTCACAATATTATTAACAACCTCTGCGGGAATTCGCACAAGTACATTTGACAGTTGTATATTACTTGTTTTTAATCGTCCTTGTTTATCCTGGAAAATAACAACTTCATTTTGATCCACACTTGTGAGATTTAATAAATTATCGATTTCATTTCTTAGCTGATCAAGAGTTGCGTACTTAGATAAGTCACCTTGATAACCTTCAGTCAATAAATCTCCTGTTAATGTTCCAAATTTTGTATAGTAGCTCATTATTTATTGTCTTACATAAAATTGTCAACATTAGTTAGTTTAATATTACATAAAATTATATAACAACGATGGCGACAATATTAAACTTTGATACAGAGCGATTGGTGAAACATAAACATAACAATGAACTTCCAGATTGTCATTATCTTATTGTTGGGCGAACTGGATAGGGAAAAACAAATTTGCTTATGAACTTACTTCTTGGCGATAATTTTAACTACGATCGAGTTTATATTTATTAATCCGCAGCAAGATAAGTACGAGCTACTCAGAGAATATAATAACAAACTTCGTGATGATCTTGAGGCTGGTGAAGATTTTTTAATAATCAGACAGCCAGAAGATCTTATTCCAGTTAATCAACTTGATGCATCTGAACATAAGATAGTAGTTTTTGACGATATTCCGCTAAATAATACGGAGATGAATAAAATAAGATCATATTTTTCACTATCGCGAAATAAAAAGTGTAATTCTATTTATTTAGCTCAAGGTTTTTATAATGTTGACAGATTTATTCGGCGAAATACTGGTTGTTTTATATTATTTCCGGGACTGGACAATGTTGACTTCAGAAATATTGCGAACGAACAATGCGGTGACGTAACAAAAGATAAATTTATCGAACTTTATCATAAAGCTACAAAAGATAAATATAACTTCTTCTTATTTGATAAACTTACACATGATCCAACTAAAATGTTTCGCTGTTGTATTAACATTTACTTACAGTAAGGCGTTTCAATTTTATAAAATTTATATATAATAATTATGGACAAACGAGCAAAATATAGAAAACATATAGAAGATCTAAAAAAACTTGGCTCAATCTCAAGCAGCATTTAAGCAAAGGGTACAACAGGCACGACGTAGACAAATAACTGCTGCAGAAACAACAGCTACGATTCTCAAACCAGTTGCTGAAGCACTTCTTGGGAAACAACCTGAAACTAAACCACTATCAGAAGAAGAACTTAAGCAACTACAAGAAAAAGGCTTGGTTGGATTAGTTAAAGAACAAGAAGCAGCTGCTGAAAAAATTATTGCTAGATCTGACGAGGAAAAAAGAATGTTAGCTGAAGCACTTGTAGGGAATATTGCTGATCCCGCCGCTAGGCAAGCTGAACTAAACCGGTTGATCAATAATCCGATTTTATTTGAAAGAAGATTAGCAGAATTAACTTCACATGAAATTAGGACTATATTAGGAAAATTATCAGAAAAAATAGAGGATATTGAAAAAGAGCAAGAAAGAGTCGGCGAGTTAACAGTAAAGTTTATGGAAGTTGGAGAGCAAAGACAATTTTTTAGGAAAAAAGCAAATGATAAAATAACAGATGAGGAATATAATGATTTTTTAAAAGATAATAATATAAAAGATATTGATAGTATAAAAACTTGGCCAGAAGAAAAATACAACGAACTTATTGACACATTATATAAAATAATAACAGGCAGTAATAATGCTAACAAAGAATTAGATGAAACCATGACACTAGACAATATGTCTCAGCTCTTTAATAAAATTAGGAAAGGTGTTATCGCTCGTGTCTTTCAAAAAGCAGCAGATGAAAACAGAAAAAAAGGTTTTGGTAAGGGGTGGTATTTTCATAGGAAATTTATAATAAACGATGAAACTCGAGTTAAAAACTATAGAAAAGCTGTAATATCAAAAACTGGAGAAGGTGTAAAAATATTTACATCAACCGCCGAAATGATAGGTAGATTAATGATATTAATATCATCAAAAGAAGCTGGTAATATTGGTGTTGAAATTGACAATGAAATTATTTATATACTTGATCATCTAAGATCAGAAAATTTATTAACATCTGACGAGTATGAAACTTTACACCGCGATTTAATTTTGTAAAAATATAATAAATAACGATGTCAACAACATTATTGCTAGACTCTAGTACAACCGCAAAAGATAGCGCA
Source organism: Megalonaias nervosa (assembly GCA_016617855.1). Lineage (NCBI taxonomy): Eukaryota > Metazoa > Mollusca > Bivalvia > Unionida > Unionidae > Megalonaias > Megalonaias nervosa. The sequence continues at coordinate 18,522 of JAECUM010042114.1, forward strand.
AATTTTTCAGTAAATTATATTCCGCCAATACAACTTGATACTGAGAAACAGTATGAAATTGGATTAATTTCTTGTACTTGCTGGAATGCTATGGCTAACGTAAAAACTGGTGTCAATGATGAGATTGCAATTATTTCAATAAGAGAAACGCAATGGAAAACATTTAAAATTCCAGAAGGAGCTTATAATATTACTGATCTAAACAGAGTGACAAAAGAGCTTATGCAAAAAGAGAAGATGAAACCTGATAATTTCGAGTTAGCAGCGAATTATAACACGTTACGAGCTAGAATGACAATAAAAAATATGTCAGTTTTATATCACCGAGAAGTATCGCACCACTGATAGGATTTGAACATAGAGAGTATTATTTAGATCCTAATGAAGCTATTACATATGACGCTGAACTGCCGGTAAATATAACTGACGTAAATACAATATTAGTAAATTGCTCTATTGCTTCTGGATCTTACTCAGCCCAGGGCAGAAAAGGGCAAACGATTTACAGTTTCTCACCAGAAGTTCCGCCAGGTTCTCTCATGCAAATCACTCCGCGTCATATTATCTATTATCCGTTAAACGTTGAAAATCAAATATCAAGTATAACAATGCAATTAACAGATCAATCTGGTAGGCAATTAGATCTGAACAACGAGATTGTTACTTATTATTTACATCTACGCGTACAATAGCTTCCCTATCGACAATAAAAATTATACAACCTCAAATATAATGAAACAGAGAAAAAAATTTATCGAAGAAAAATAGTAGGAGGATTTTTTGGAAATATATTTGCTAAAGTTATTGAAAATGTTCCGGGAATCGCGCGTAAAGTTGCACCAATTGCACTTGACGCAGGTAAAGCTTTTGCAACTGGAGCCGCATCTGCCGCTGCAACTGCAGTGGGACAAAAAATAGCTGATAAAATAAAAGGCGCACCGTCCACATCTGATATAAAACAAGCTATTTCAGAAATCGCTCCAACAAAAGAAACTCAACGTGCAATGATAACAACAATGAAAAAACTTTTATCACCGAAAGGCGAGCAGATTATACAAAAATTAATATCTAAAGTAACAGCGCCGCAATAAAATTTTATATAATCTAATAAATAAAAAATGTCTGTTAAAAATTATCTCGATTTAGCAGAAACTTATGACACCGATGACACTGTAACAGAATTTGAGTACGTTGAGTATCTCGATGAAAATTCTAATGAACCAAATAAAACTGGTATTAGAACATTTAATACTCGAGATGAAGATGTATTTCTACTGCCACATAAGGCAGTGTTAGAAGTTCGCGGTCAGATTATGACAGTAGCCAATCCACCTGTTGCAATTGCAGTTGGAGCAGAAGTAGCTCTTATAAATAACGGCTGGTGTTTATTCAAAAGTGCTAGATATCAACTAGCTAATCAAACTGTTGAAGATATTTCAAGTCACTTACAAGTTGCAAGTACAATCTTAATATTATTTCGTTTTCCGATGATTACTCGAGATCAACTGCGACGAACATGTGGTTTAAAGATACTGGACAGGGTGTAGCTGAATCAACCGAACTTTTCTCGAAAGGTGCTTTGGTACACGGAGCTGATGCTGCTGCAGATCTTCCAATTGTAAGAACTTTTCTTATTGTTAATGCAGCCGCACTAGGTATAGTCGCACCAGCTGCAGGCGCTAACGCAGACGCTGTGAGAGTCTCACTTACTGCAGCTTATAATAATATTGGAGTAACTCCACCAGGAGCAGCTGCAGATGCTGTCGCAATGTTAGATTTAATCAATAACACAATTAGCGTAAAAAATCCACGTTATAATGAAGGTTTTGCTAGGCGAGGAGAACTTGCAGCAGGATCACGTCAAATTACAATAATGCTGCCATTAAGTATGATTTTTGGCTTTTGTCGCGATTATGATAAAGTATTTCGTGGAGTTAAACACACTTATTTTAGATCAGGCAGAACAAAACGACTGCTTGTTTAGTCAGGCGGAGCTGATGTACAGTTTGTCATAAACAAACTTGCGTTGTGGATGCTGCGTATAACGCCGTCGGTCATAAAAGCGTCAGAACTAAATAGCATACTTGATAAATATACAAACAAGATTTATTTTCAGCAACATAAAATATATCAAACAGCAGTTCCAAATACTACCGACTACACGTGGCGAGTCACAACAACATCAAGTGAACAACTGCCGAGACAATTGTTTGTCGTATTTCAACAGCAAGCGCGACGTGGTAACCAACAACAAAATAATGCGATATTTGATAACGCTGACGTTAGACGAATACATGTTAGACTAAATTCAAAGCAGTATCCAGAACGAGCGATAGAATGCAATTTTGCAGATGATGCTAATAAAAATATTACTAGACCTTATATGTACCTACTCAACGCAATACAAAAATATCAAGATGTTGAAGATGGATCTCAAATATATCAGCAGAGGAATTTCGTACACTTTATCCAATATTTCATTTTGATATTAGCAAACATGGCGAGCGATTAGTTGATTCGACAGCTGATATTGAAATTACTTGGACATTAGGAGCAGTTCCAATAGCGCCGTTGTACGTGTACGCGTTAGTGATCAGCGACAGATTCGTTACAATAGACTCTGTTGGAAGTAAAATGACGGTACAAGTTTAATCTGCAATCGTTATATAAGATGACAAAATATATTGTAAAAGAAATATACTTGACTGATGGTCAAGTTAAAAAATTAGCAGCTGCTGTTGCAAAACAGAGACAGGTATCATTAAAAATCAACCCTGACATTTCCAAGGGTATTTTAACAAAATTAATGTTGACAAAACAAGTAAACAGGTACGATCGTAAAAAACCTTTTGTTTTAAATTTAAGTGCCGCACAAATAACAGCGATGTCAAAACAAGGTGGTTTCTTTGGTCCAGCATTATCAGTGATAGCCAGCACGTTATTACCTAAAATTTTACCGGTGTTAGGTACATTGGGACTAGCAGCAGCGTCTGGCGCAATATCTGGGGCAACGAAAAAAGCAGTTGAGGGCAGTGGTATAAAAAAAAATAGTCTAAAGCTTAATTTTATGTGACTGATAAATATAATGCCACAACGAAAAACAAAATCGTCGAAAAAACTGAAAAAAAAGAAAACAACGAAACGCAATCAAACAAAACAAGGAGGAATTATTCCTTTCGCTCCACTTTTAGCGGGACTAGCGGGAAGTCTGCTGCCAAATCTGTTAGGAATAGGAGGACGAGGACTAACATTGCCGGGAACACGGCCTCCCCGCTAAGTAACTTTGATATACTTGATAAACTAAAACAAGTAAAAAATTTCCACGGAGTTTATTCTAAAGATGAACTCGACACCGAAGGTGTTGCATCAGGTGGTTCGTGTGTGATAAATATACAAGATTTCAATGACGGATCCGGCACGCATTGGGTAGCAGTTTATAATAACAATTATTTTGACTCGTTTGGACTTCCTCCGAGCGATGTAATAAAAAAGTATATGAACAAAAAATATAAAATAATATATTATTCGTCCGATCAACTTCAACCTGTTGGAACTTCTGCTTGTGGATATTATTGTATAATGTTCATTAAACAGATGTCCCGGAGTGAGAACTCCGGAGATCCTAATTTTTTAAAGTTTATTTTGCAGTTTGATAAGCAACCTTCTCACGCTAATGATGAGATTGCAATTAATTTTTGTAAAGCTTACTAATAATTTTATCTAAACTTACAAATATATAATGTCAACATATTGTCTCAAATGTAAAACTAAAACAGAAAATAAGGATGAGACGACGGAAAAAACAAAAAATAATAGAATGATGCTAAAAAGTATTTGTGCTGTTTGTGGTAGAAAGAAAAGTATGTTTTTAAAGAAGTCGCTGGGAGCTGGTTGCCCTCCTGACAAGATTATTTTAGTAGACGACTAAAAATATAGAATGATATGCAAGTGCGATTCTGACAGAGATTTATGTCTCCAGCAAAATAAAATTGTCACATACTGTCAACGTTGTAACAACAGAGAAATAATTGGAACAGGTATAGATATACATAAATTAATTGGCAAATTACCAAAACCAAAAGGAGGTTGGACATTGCCAGGCCATAAATACACTGGACCTTATAATCCTCTTGATAAACAACTAGATGAAAATGATAATCCGCTGCCAGGACAGGAGCCTTACAATCAAGTTGATGCAATAGCAATGCGTCACGATATCTGTTACCGGGACAACGAGCAAGATAAGGCTGGTTGTGATAAAGTAATGTTAGACGAATTTCGTGATATGGAGCCAACAAATATACGAGAACGTTTTGATAGAAAGCTGGTACAGGGTTTTATTGGAGCAAAATATAAATTAGGATTCGGAAAGGAATTGTATGACGATCTCGCAGCAGAACTACACAAACCTAAAAAAAAAAGTTTACGCGACGTAAAGTTATTGCAAATGCCGTTGATGATGTCTGGGCGATAGATTTAGTAGATGTGTCAAATCTAGCTCAGTTTAATGATAATAAGAAATACTTGTTTAACGTTGTAGATGTTTTTAGTAAATATGCTTTTAGTGTTCCAGTTTTAGACAAGACAGGATCGTCGATAACTGATGCGTTAAAACAAATAATAACAAGTACAGAAAGAAAACCAAATAAAATCTGGACCGATCACGGAGCGGAATTTTTCAATAAAATGTTTGAGCAGTTTCTAGAACAAAATAATATCAAAAAGTATGTTACAGGAAACGAAGGTAAAAGCGTTGTCGTCGAGCGATTTAATAACGAATAAAATACACAAATATTTGACAGCTAAAAATACCAATAAATATATTGACAATTTACAAAACATTGTTGACGAATATAATAACACGAAACACCGAACCACTAAACTATCGCCAAACGACGCAATCAAAAATCCGATATTAGCAAATGAAAACATGTACCGCAGACATAAATTTGAGGTAGGTGATCGGGTTCGGATTTCTTTGACTAAAAAAACATTTGAAAAAGGATTTACTCCAAACTGGACTGAAGAAGTGTTTGTAGTTGATAAAGTACTTTTAACAATACCTGTAACATACGCGCTAAAAGATTTGGCAGGGGAACCGATCATTGGTAGTTTTTACGAGCAGGAACTTCAGAAAACTGAGCAAGATGTTTTCGTTATCGAAAAAGTGATTAGGAGAAAAGGTAATAAAAGTTTAGTCAAGTGGCGTGGGTATAGCGATAAATTTAAATTGTATCTTCCGCATATATTTCAGCAAGTCTTTTCATCAAGTTTATATTATAATATACTTTTATCTAATTTATTGTTATAAGATATGACTGACGAGGTAAAATATCATCAAAAGGTTAATATATTAAATTACAAGGAACTAGCCGAAGCAGTTCGAAAATGTCTGTCGGGTTATAGTTCGTATTATGTTGACGTTATTGTAATGCCTGGCGAAAATGATAGGATATTGCTAACTGCAGCAGAAAAAAATAAACTTAATGAAAGTGCTTTTATAACATTAAAATTTGATCACGATGATATTATAGCATTTGCACACAACTGTCTTACTAAGACGGAATTACAAAATATCATTAATCATCATATCTAAAACTAAATCTGTCAAAAGTTGACATTGACGTTGCTGATTTAGTTCTGCCGTCGGCGACGTCTTTTACTCTCTGTGAATGAATTTTAAGATGCTTTGCTGCAGCTGTTATTGATTTAAATTTCATTTCTTCTCCAGTTTCAAGATTTACTGAAATAACAGATCTTTGAGGATTTCTGAAATTATTACCGCTACCTATACCACGTCGAGTATTTTCTTTTTGTGTAACCAAATCCAAATTTTCTAAACGATTATCAGTTTTATTTTTGTTAATATGATCAATAACAAAATTATTTGGAATAACGCCGTTAAATGTTTCGCAAACAAAACGATGAGATTGATAAGTAACTTGATCGGTTAGTGTTCCTCTGACAGTTACTATGAGATACCTCATATTACTCATAGAACCAACAAAATTTTTAGTTTTTCTATTTCTAATAATACCGCGATCTTTAGCCTCGTATAAATCAAAGACCGGGTGCGGCTGAAACTCGTTTTGTAAAGATAAGTTTTCGATATTGTCATCAGTAATCGAGCCATTTACTCGATAGACTCGCTGCCCTTCTGGAATATCCTCGCAGAACAAAGTATAAATAATATCTTTTCGAAACATTTCCGTTCTCTCAGCATTATCACCTTTCACTGAAATTATCATTCCAGTTAATGTTGGTTTTCCTATAGATTTTTTAGATTTTATGTTAATAACCGAACCTAATGCATTTCCAGCGTATAGGTTATACTTCGGATGAACATGATATGCTTCTTGCTCCTCTGCTGTCAATCGAATGTATCTCAGATTTTGTGTCATTATACTATAAGGATTTTATATCTCTAATTGTTTGTTCAGCTGGCGTGCAGTGAGTTATCGATCGAACAATCAATTAAACATATAATATTACACTATTATATAGCAATGCTGAAATTACGTGATATAGCTAAGAAGAGCCTTATGGGAGAACCTGAAAAAATAGCGACTGCCTTTACAGGATTCGACAACAGTTATCGGTTTGATAAACAAATTGTACTGGTAAATTTTACTGCAACAAATCTCTATCATTTGCTAGAGCCAACTGTAAAATGGGAACTTGAAAAACATAAGGGACTAAGAATATTAGCGCAATATCACGTTATATTTTCAAAGCTACTTGTGACAGAGGGATCGACTGACAAGGAAATTGCAGACCCTTACATTAATGCAAAATCAAGACGTGTTTTGCTCGGGACTGATCTTTTATCACTGGCTAATGAAATACACCAAGAAATCTGGAAAAAGATAGAAGAATTTACCGAATTAGGTTCGGTTGGAAGTTTGAAATGATCGAGGAAATCTTATTTCACACAATAAAATATAACGTATTACGCGGTAGTTCGTATATTGATTTGCCACCAAAAATAAAAAATAAAAAATGCTGTGTAAACGTTAAAAACGTCGATAACAGATGTTTTCAGTGGGTTATTCTTTCCGCGCTATTTCCAGCAGAAAAACACGCTGATCGTGTTGACAAGTATATTAGTCACGTATCAAAATTAAATTTTAATGGCATCGACTTTCCAGTTGCAGAAAATCAAATACCAAGGTTTGAAAAGCAAAATAATGTTTCGATCAACGTTTTCGGACTAGATGAAAAAGAAAACGTCTATCCTAGGTATATTTCAGAAAAAGCTTCACAATCGACAATAAACTTGCTGTTTTATAAAAATCATTACGTTTGGATTAAAAACTTTAGTGGACTAGTTGGCAGACAGTATAATAAACGAAATAATAAAAGATTCTTTTGTTATCGCTGCTTGCACGGTTGTAAAGACAATGAAACATTACAAAAGCATTTGCAGTACTGTAGTGACGTACAACGAATAACAATGCCGTCCAAAGAAAATAGTTTATTGTATTTTGTCAATTATAATCACAAACTGAAAATTCCTTTCGTCATATACGCCGATTTCAAATGCTTACTTCAGCCTGTACTTGGCGTAGAAAATAATCCTAACCAATCGAGCACAAGAAAAACTCAAAATCATGTTCCGTGCGGAGTAGCGTATAAGATAGTTTGTTGCGTTGATTCGAGATTATATAAACCAATCAAATTATATCGCGGTAAAAATCCAGCTGTCTGGTTTCTCAAGCAGTTAATTAGCGAAGTTGATCATATATTTAATCGTTTGAAAAGAGTAACTCCAATGATAAAACTGACATCTCAACAAGAATCTGATCACGAGCAAGCGGAATTTTGTCATATTTGTGAAAAAGCTTTTGATGATAACAAAAAAGTACATGAACATTGCCATATAACAGGACAGTACCGTAGAGCGGCTCATGATCAATGTAATTTAAAATTTCATGCTCCAGATTTTATTCCAGTTATTCTTCACAACTTTCGAGGATATGATAGCCACATTATCGTAGAAGCTTTTGGTGATCCTGACGTAAAATCTCGCTTAAAACTTGATAACGTAATCAAATGCATTCCAAATAATTTTGAAAAGTATATGTCAGTTACTTTGGGTAAGTTGCGTTTTATTGACAGCCTCCAATTTATGGCAGCATCATTGGATGAGCTGGTAAAAGGTTGTAGCGAGTTTGATAAGCTAAGAGACTGTTTTGAAGATAAATTTAATCTACTGACCAAAAAAAGGAGTATTTCCGTACGAGTATCTCGATGATTGGAGTATATTTGATGAAACTTCGCTACCTGACAAGGACAAATTTTACTCACAACTTAAAAATGAAAATATAACCGATGATGAGTATAAATATGCACAAGATATCTGGAAAGAATTTGATTGTAAGACGTTTGGCGATTATCATGATTTATATCTAAAAACTGACGTGTTATTGCTGGTGGACGTATTTGAAAGTTTTCGAAAAGTGAGCTATAACAATTATGGACTAGATCCTTGTTGGTATTATTCTGCTCCCGGGCTGTCGTGGGACGCATTGTTAAAGTTTAGTAACGTGAAGTTAGAATTACTGACTGACGTTGATATGTTCAATTTTATCGAAAAAGGTATCAGAGGCGGTATTAGCGTGATAACAAAAAAGTATGCGGAAGCAAACAACAAATACCTAAAAGAGTATAATCCTAAGCTTCCTTCGAAGTATATAATTTATTTAGATTGTAATAATTTGTACGGTTATTCTATGGCAGAACCAATGCCTTTTGGTGGATTTCGTTGCATCACGGCTGAGCAATTTCTATCAGAGACAGAAAAAAAAGATACCCGACGATGTTTCGTACTTCGTTGAAGTTGATCTCCATTATCCAACTTCGCTACACAATTTACACAACGATTATCCCTTCTGTGCGGAATCGATGATAATAGATTATAGTACGTTATCTCAAGAACAACAAGCAACAGCATCACCAAGACAAAATTCTATGGTCAAAAAACTAGTACCAAATTTACTCGATAAGAAAAATTATGTTTTGCATTACAAAGTTTTAAAACAAGCAGTAGATGCTGGTCTTGTTTTGAGAAAAGTTCATAGAGTTTTAAAGTTTAATCAGTCGCCGTGGATGAGAGGTTATATTAACTCGAACACTTCTAGAAGAGCTGTAGCGAAAACCGATTTTGAGAAAAACTTCTTTAAGCTCATGAACAATTCCGTTTTTGGTAAGACGATGGAAAATATTAGGAAACGCGTAAATATCGAGCTAGTTAATGATATCAATCGCAGAAACAAACTTGTGTCAGACGATGATTTTGTTAGCATGAAAATTTTAAATGAAAATCTTGTCGCGATACAAAGAAGAAAAACAAATCTAAAACTAAACAAGCCAATTTACGTTGGAGCTTCCGTGTTAGATTTATCGAAGTGGCTCATGTACGATTTTCATTACAATTTTGTTAAAAATCAATGGCCGTCCAGTAGACTATTGTTTACTGATACCGACTCGCTCGTGTATGAAATCGAATGTGAGGACGTCTATCAGGACATATACGATAATCGAAATCTGTTTGATCTTTCCGATTACCCTCGTAACAGTAAATTTCATGACGATACAAATAAAAAGGTTATTGGTAAGTTCAAAGATGAAATGAACTCGAGCATCATCAAATATTTTATCGGATTGCGCAGTAAAATGTACGCGGTATTGCTAGATAATAATAAAATAACGAAAAAAGCAAAAGGTCTGCCTCGCGATTTTGTTAAAAAGTTTATGAAATTTAATGATTACAAGTACGCGCTTGACGGCGGAGTTAGTTTTATAAGAGCAATGGCTATTCGAACGAATCATCATAAACTCGAAACAGATGTCATTATCAAACGCGGATTGAGTAATTTTGATGACAAACGGTATTGCGAAAATGGAGTAGATACATTTGCACTTGGGTATTGTTTTGATGATAGATCTATACTCGATATTATATTTGATGACTAAGGTATGAAATTTTATCTAAACTTTAGAAATAATGTTTGAAAATTTGACAGTGACAAACAGTTACAATAGCAAGATCAAATATCTAATGATGGACGGCAAACAGTTGACAGTTGAAATTAATAATGAAACATCAGGTATATGTTTTACCACAGTTCGAGACAAGTTAAAACTTTCTCTTATCAGATCTGATGACAGCGGATATTTCAATTACCTCTAACAATTGAGTCAGAAGTTGTTAGCGGAATTTAAAAACTTTCATAATCCGATCAGCCAACAAAAATATACGAAACTTACAATTGATCTTGATCGATCAAAAGTATATTTTATCGACAAAAAATATCCTCTTAACAAATCGCAAATAAAAGATTTATTTGAGTCTCTTCGCTGTGTGAGCGGTAAAGTAAAGTTTAGTCTCTACTATCGTGATGATGAAATATTTCTAATTTCAACAGTAGAAACATTAATAGTTGGTAATGAGGTATAAAATAATATCACTTACCTGATCTCGCCCGGTGAAAATGTCCTCTTGAAAGTGCAGCACGCAATGACTATGAGAGAATTTGACCGCCTTATATACTGCTGTTCTGGAACATTCTAGAAAATCACGTGATTGAGTCTGACACATCTCTACGTGACGTAGCAGTATGACTAATACATATTACCTGGATTATAATGCGGTGTATTGATCTTCACACTACCACACAAGGTTAGGCTGGCTCGTAGAGATATTGATTACATTACCTTATACATCATCTGTTAGGTACACATGTATTTGTTTGGAGAGCTGGGAGGGGGTAAAAATAGGTCTTGCACTAGAATTTGTATTTGTTTGGAGAGCGGGGTGTGGGTAAAAATAGGTCTCTGGGCCAGAACCAACAGTTTGATGTAGTGAAAAAATCGTTTGGGTTAAGATTTTAGGGTCTCCGAGAGGGTAATTCGTATTTGTTTGGAGAGTGGGGAGGGGGTGGAAAGAGGTCTCTGGGCCAGAACCAACACTTTCCCTTACTACTACCGTCTTCAATAACGTTAATTTCATCGCGTGTGTTTTCTCGAAGAAACATACTTTGCTAAAATGTTTGCTCTTTTAACAGCCAGCAAAAATGACTTTCTTCATTTCATTTAGAAAATGTATCTTAAAAGTAAAAGTATATGTCCATTCTTGTGAAGGTGTGTGGTTAGCAATTATGTTGATAAATTAAATGGTATTTTATTACGTAAAAAATGGTCATGAAAACCTGGAAAAGTTAGACAAGAACAAGGAGCGATGGCAGTGAATCATTGGTATGAAAGACAGACTATTTTGTGAAAGTGTTTGATACAGATTAGAAAGTTTATATTATAACAACTGTATGCTAAATTCACAGAATTTCTTCTTTTTTGCCATTAGCTTTTGTGAATCCCTTCAAAAAGGAGGTAAGGAAAAGATCATGCATTTTTGAAAGAAAGTTGCTGATTTGAACTTGTGGTGACCGTGACATTGCAAGATTTGCTTTGTAGACAAATTTAATTACTCTCCTTAAAACAGCGATGTTATTATTAAGCGAATCTATCATATGCATCAGTATGGGAAAGGGAAATCTCACGTGAGGGTCAGAATTGGTAAGCAAGAACGAGGCTTTGTCAATTCTGATCCCAAAAGGATGAAATAAAAGACACCAATGTTGTATAAACAAAAATTGATTCTGATATTGATGATGAAACAATATTAGTGGATTACTTACCAACATTGTTAGAGCGATAGTTACCTATACTGTTAATGATCATTGAGGAGCTTAAGCTTAGTATAATTATCAAGGGAGTTTTATTTTTTATTCAGATACCAGTGTAAACTGTACATTTACAGATAGTATGTGTGGTTATGTTGCTGAATATGGCTGGGAATTCAACCAAATGGTAAATTGAATCCTGTTCAGATGAATCTTTCTTGCACCCGGTTTCTCTGTTTCAGATGTGCACATTATGTAGTCTTTGCATAATAATAATTTGTTACGCATTAAATTTGCATATATTTAGTTGCATAACGTTTTTCTTGTACAAAAACATTCTTTTCAGCTTTCCTTTACAGGAACAATGTCTAACTGGGGTTTGTGTGCTCAGAGGACCCCCCCCCCCATTCATCCGGGACATACAGCCCACGGGCTTATTGTGCACATGCTTCGAGAGAACAGATGGTTCACCCTTCGGCAGTTTGTAGTCGGAGGAGGTCTGGGATCTAGCCTAGCGAGAAGCAAGAAGAATGGTTCCATCCTCGTCGTCTCCAGAGTTTTCAGGGTTCTCGTTGTCTGAGTCCCTCGGGTCTCAGAGAAGGATTACCGAAATCTCTCCAGAGACTCTTATGGTTGGTGGGCCGCTCCCAGGAGAGGTTAAAATGGATGGAGAGCGAGTCACTTCCTCTCTTTGGGGATTAGCAACACCTCTCAATTCCGCAAGGGCAGAAAAGTAGTTTTGCCAATTTGAGAAGGAGGATCATCACCTCTCGTTTTCACTAGGAGAGAGCAAGATGTGCTCTCCCCTCAGCGAGAAGCAGCACTCTCTCTAGTCCAAAAAACAGAGAGGGAAGCGTACTCTCAGCTTCTGTAAGTGGGTAGCAGCATTCCCGTGGATCACAACTCGGCTGAAAGTATGGGATGGAGCAGCATACTTTCAGCCTCTTGGGACTGATGTCTGCGACAGGATCCAACCTCAAATTAAGGGGAGAGCTCAATTCTAAGCCCGTCAGATCTGGGCAAGGGTCCTCCCTACAGATCAATGGTGTCTTACTGGGCACAGGTCATGGAAGCCCTAAAGTACGGGCATCGTGTCCAATCACCCACTCTCCTGTGGTTACTGGGAATCTGCTTACAATATACGAATACAGAATATGGAAGGGGATCGGATTGGCATCCTCTTCCTTATTATCCCTCTAAATCGCTACAGGATATGCTGCCTTTCTCTGCAGGGAAGCGATTGACCTTTTCCTTACATGTAGCCATGGTCTCCTGGTCCAAGTCTGCATGGTAATGAAATCGTTCCTGCGGGTCGTGGAATTGCATAATATTACCATGTTGGGTCGATAAAAGGAGTGGGAATGGACGTTTTCCCCAAACGTTCAGCTATGCATTATCAACAGGTATAGTATTACTGATATTAAAATGTAGTTTTCTAAGGTTTTTTTCGGGGGGTGGTGGAGTAAAAGTGTTCTAACGATGTAATACTTAGCTGTTGCTGTTGCCAGATTCCCTCTGCCCTCTCCGTACTGGTGTCCCACTAAGTAAGGCTGCTCTCTCTCGGAAAGAATGAAGAGCGGTACGCATTGGAAAGAATGTGCGGGATGTCTAAAGAGAAATCCAGTGTTCTTGAATCTTCTGGTTCACTCTAATTGGAGGATAAATTTTTGTCATACATTTGGGGTATTTTCTTCTCGGATAATTACGAACTTGCAATAGCAACAGGTGATCTTACATCTTAACAATTAGTTTGTAAAGCATAAAGATTCACAGGAAGGGTTTTCACTGATTTACTGCACTTTGGCAGTGAACATTAATTGTCTTGAAAAGATTTGTTAATGGTTTCATAATTATTGTTGTGGAGAATAGAACACGTCGTGTAAAGTAATAATAGTAGAAAACAAGTTTGTGACGTATTTACAATGAACAGTCTAATATGCAACAGGTTTAGTTGTTTCCACCCAATGAATGAGAGAGATACATTGCCATTGCAAACCTTTAATGATATGTGTAACAACAGAAGAACAGGAATGCCATGGTACGAGGACACCGTCTCATTAACAACTATGTAATGTTTTGATGTCAGATGAAGAAAGTACAGAGAAAGTATAAACTTTTCCGATTGCTTTCCAGCATATGTTAATGGGAGCTTGAGACATAGTAGTCACTTCTGTGCCACTACACATATCATGAATTGTTGGGGATTAGGGAAAGCTTTCAATTTCCTTAAAATTATATTTCTTAAACCTCTGATAGAGTTTTAAAATACTTGCAATGATTCATTATGAAACCATAACATTTAATTCTGAAACACACTCCGTTGCCCCTTTCAGCTTGTTTATATTTGAGATCTGTGACACCATTGTTTTCCCCTTTAACCTTGGGGTCAAGGGCACAGTCATAGAAAATTTGCATTAATATTTTAGTTAAAGGTTTTAGATTTGCTTAATTTTTCCTAAACGCAATGATGAATTTGTTCATAATTGAAATTAATCATCATGAAACTTTGACAAGTCATTCTGCGACACCATAGTTTGTGACTTAATTATTGGATCAGATGCATAAAACATTTGGGTTGTGGTTCAAGTTTTTAATTTGCTTGTTATGAATCTATATGAAGTTCAGACAATTTATTCTGTAGCACGCTCACTCGACCTCTTGACCTTGCATTTATTATGAATGCCTTGACAATGGTTTGTCCTTTCCGGCCCTGACGTCGTGTTGTTAATATCAGTCTTATATCTATCAACATTTTTTTAAAGAATTTAATTATTTATATTATGTGAGTTTGATATTGTTTCAGACCTTCTTACCTTCCCTTTTTGCGGGAGGCTCCTGAAATCCGACCTTTCCGTACACCCGCATTTTTACTTTTTCTTCCGGGAAAAAATTGTTTCATCCAAAAAAGTTTATGAGAAAACTCATTTTGTTTAAAGAAAAAAAAAAAAAAGGAAAAAAATTTGAAGCTCCCCAGCGAGTTATACCGGAAGTGCGCAGAAATTTTTTGTAAGTGCGTTAAAGTCGTTACAAATTTGGATCCTTGTTGGGTGACCTATTCTACAATGTGTAAAAGAAAGGGAGATTCAGATGAAATTGGAAAGTAAAAAAAAAATATATGAAACTTCTTTCCAAGCTTTTTATAGTCTGGAATTTCCATTTGTGGATGTGATTCATACACAGCGTCTAGCAAGAAGTGCAATTCAAGTTTCAGTACTGCGAGTGGTTGGAGCGTTGACCCTCCCTGAAATAACTGAAATCTCCCTGAAAACTTTTCAAAGTCTCCCCGATGAGTATCATTGGGGTTGGCAGGTCTGATGTTGATTTTTAGATATATGTTGCATAATTAAAGGCAATCAAAGTACTCTTTAATATATACTTTTTTCATATCCATCAGCAATGTGAAATCTGCAACCCTTTTA
>JAECUM010042115.1:0-32779 GCA_016617855.1 Megalonaias nervosa
CACGAAATGAAATACTTTGTCAGTCTCTATGTGCGAGATAGAGTCATGTAAAGATAGATACTCGTCGTCGGTTCTCCCTGGATAAGGAACAAAAAAGGAGGTAATAAAATAATAAAAATTTATTTTTAACCCACCCCCCACCCCCCATCGACCAGCAAGTGTTGACAACTGGGACTTAATAAAATACTGCAGTGCCGCTCAGGCTGTAGTAGGTCACATTCCAGTGACTTGGCAGTCAGTCAATTGAATGAAAACTGCAACTACGACACGCAGCAATCCAATCTCAGGTATCCTGTGTCGCAACGTTCCCACTCTAAGCTAGCGAAACAGCTCTCTCCCCCTTTCACAGTGCAGTGTTTAAATCTGCGCTGCTTGTTTCAAGCATAAATTCATTTAACTGTCTTAATTTAAAATTAATGGGTGTTGTTTACTTCATACTCAGCCGATAGCGCCGATCGGATGCTTTCAATGGCGGAAGCCATAGGGGCGAATAAAGGGATCTGTGAATCCTCTACACGTGCAAGAGATAACCTCATCGTTTGTTGAATTGATTTAATAAGTCGATATTCCCCGGGGAGCGTATACTTCCCCTCGGATGTTTGTTCCTGGATTGTTTCAGATTCAATCAATATATTTTGGGGGTCAAGTTGTAATTCAGTTGTATACCGCTTTCACTATCAGACGATGGATTCTTATTTAACTGCTCATTCTCAGAAATAATCGTATTCATATTTTCATTATTCATTATACTACTAAATATTTGTTTGCTTAAATCACATTTGTCATTGTGAAAAAAATAGAGACCATGAGCTGAGTTTTTTGTCTGTGCCAAGTTTAGTTCATTACTAGTGGATTGTTGTTGCGCACGATGAAATACTGAAATTTTATTCGCTGTTTATATTTCTTTGACAACGCCGAATTGATTATCCCCTCCGCGACACGTCGCACTGAAGCTAGGTCAATATCGAAGTGCTTGCCAGCTACTGTTATTGATGAAAATACTATTTGTTTGCTTGTCTGCAGATTTACGGACACTACATACCGTGGATACCTCGTGCCCCCCCCCCCCCCGCACAACCTCGCTTACAGTTTCCTCGCTGTGTAACAACTTCAAGGTTACAAAGACAATTATTTCGTGGATCCGAATCAATATGGTCAATTACGAACCCATCGGCGATCAATCCATGGCAACACTCGTATACAAACCTGTGGCAAAGATAATATTTTTCTTCCCCTAGCACTGAACATAAGATAGACAGTATTATTAACAAAACCGACTGAGTTTTTGGTTCGACAATTTCTAATCACATAATTGCTGAAAACAGGATGTGATTGGAATGCTCTCATTCCCAACGGTTGTATTCCAACTTCATCATCGCCTTTTTCCCTGCTCCATTTGTATAGTAAATATCACTGTCTAAATTATAATCGATCAAAGAAAGAAAAACAATATTGTGGCACTGGATCGCCGACTTACTCAGGGTCGTTTGATACTAGTATCAAGGATGCTAGTATCAGTGCAATTCGTAGCTGATAAATTGGCCGAGGATGATCCCGAAAATCTAGTGGGATAGTCGCTAGCATCATTAATGACGCCAGTATCGTTGATACTAATATCTAACATTGGAGTGTTCTTGTCATTGTTGTCATTGGTGGCCAGGCTAACATTTTTCTTCTTATCGTAAAATTTTTAGTGCTCTGTATTTTTAGTTCCACACGCCACGCACAACATCATCGCCCCCGGACCCCTTATTACATTTCAAACACGGTTTGGGTCCGTGACTCCTTCTTCGTACACTTTGCATGTGATACGCAGAATAAGTGTTGTAACACGCCCTCCCACACACGGCGGTGGATTCAATAGGTAACTACTTACAATTATTCTTTGCTCGAGCCATATGTATATAAGTTGAAGTTTAATTTAAATATTTATTTTCCTTATTTATATAATGGAGGAATATACACAATTATCTGCGAAAGGGGCCTGGGCCCTTGGTCGTCGGAGCGGCCGATTCGATCTTGACAGATTGGCCACAACATCCCCCCAACGCGTCTAGCAGCTGGGGGTCACGGAAATTACTTGGTCGTATCATTGGGGCCAGGAACGAGTTTAGACCTGATGAGGCAATTCATATGTGGTCAACATTGAGAGTCTGACTCTTGTCAGGGTCACTAGCGGCCCCGGGCAGGGGTACTAGTCACCAGATTGATGCTACCATGAATGATCAAAGAGCAAGAGAAGTCGTGGATTATTTGCAGGACGGACAACGATATTTTTGTCAAAGTAAAATTTATTGTTGCTGTGGTCGACTAGGACACCCTGTCCTCGGACAAGGGTGATGTAACATGGAGTATCCGTGATAAACGCGACCCTGTACGTGAATCCCAAAATCGTGGGAGCGCTAGCGCAAATGGGGGTTGGGGTGTTGGCTGTGTTAGATAGAAATTCTAGACCAGGAATGTTAACTGGGTTGACAAACCTTATTACGAGAAAACCTATCCGATGACTGCAGTAGTTTATGGTATTTATCCGTTAAATGAGCCTGATGTGAATGCGCTTGCACCAATGCGAGGGTCACTGGCGACCGGAGTGGCATTTTAAATTGTGTTGCCCAGAGAATCACAGAACACTTTAAAAACGCATTACGAGGGAAGGGTCTGACAGCGTTACAAAGTGATAAAGAAATCAATGGGAGGCTAAAGTGTGATCCAGTGGGGCCACCATTAGTGATATTCCTGCGTTAGAAAAGACCCTAAGATTTCCCATCACTGTTCAAACAATAACCGGCGAGGTTTTGTACAGCGCTAAGTACTTGAAAAATGGAGCTCCAATTACACTCATGGACCATAACGCGAAAGTTTGGACCTCAAGTATAACAATATTCCCACGAGATAAACGAGTTAGATTTGTCCCCCTTGTCTCTGACAAGGTTTAAAGCAACACTGGGGGTGGGGGTGGGGATAATGATATATTTGAGTATATTCGTGAGATAAGTAAACCCGATCAAGCGTCTGTGTGGTTGTTTCCGAGTGATGATGAGAAACGATGATTTGATCAGTTTGTGCGACAGTGCTGCGATCATTATCGTGCGGAATCGTTTCATACAACGATGACTGAAGTCGCACGAAAATAAACCTACTACAACGAAGAGATAGAATGATTACTTAATAATTCTTTTACTGTTCCGTCTGTTGTCGCTTATTTTGCCCAGAAGAAAAATTCACGAAGACCAACGTCGACAGATTTTCTGGAGGATATTCAACGATCGTGTGTCGAGTTTGGGTACGGAGGGCTGTGGAATATCAAATATGATTTCAATTAAGTTATCTCTGTTGATATGGTGGCATGTTACCCTGGAAGTTTTCTTGGGTTGGGCGAGTGCACCGCGTATTTTAAATGATTTGGGCATCCTATACATGAGATGACTAGGGTATCGATAAATGGGCCCCTTCCCGAGTTCGACTTGACATGGTTTGCATATGTTGAGTCCTTTGAATTTGTTAAGGGGATTCATCGTGTTATTGTGGCTCGGTTTGGCCGACATTTTAATAAACCTAATCAAGCGATAAATCTCAACGATGACTGTGCGAAAAATGAACATGGCTGGGGTCCAATAGTATAAGTACATGTTTGATGCGGCGATATTGTTATCGCTGACAGGGAGGCATCCATTTCGTATCGACCACAAAAACAAGTTTGGATGCCAGAACCCGGCGACAACTGCGAGATGTCACCTGCATAGGTTTGGGCAGAAAAATCATTGGTAAATTTACACAAGGAACCTCATCGCATTATATACGATTAATTATCGACGAGGCTGATTTGATCTTATAATCAAAGACAAAACGAGCAAAGGTATTCTAGCGTACAAAGAGTGTGTATTCTTGAACAATGGAACTAAACTGGGTACTATTGTATGTTATTATAATGGAAATTTACCGCAGTATACTCATATAAGATCTTCGATGTTAGTGTTTGTGAGTATTAATCTGATATCAATAATAAACAGATTTTCTGATACAGCGGTCAGAGTCGCGACATATTCATTTTATATCGATAAAACTAATATTAGATTGTTAGGTGAATCTGATATCAGTGCAGGAGATGCCCCATGGGGTAGTTATCGAGTCAAGAATGAGAAGATGATTGATTATTCGGAATCTGCAGATTATAAGACGCTACCTGAATATTACAGGAATTCACAGTTGTCACAACCGTCCTCAGCGCCACCTGTACACGACCCTATTGCCAGGCATAAATCTGTTTATCTTAATGGCCCAGACTGTTCCGGGAAAACGACGCGCGCAATAAATCTGTTCCTGAACAATGATATGGTGGTGCTGACTCCGACTCACCGGCTCGCCAGAGGGATGAATGAACGAGGGGTTAAGTCACATACCTATCAGTTTCTTTCGATGGAAGGGAGACGCCTTGACCTCAGAACGGATGGGTGAGAAATATATCCTTAAGATTATTATTTGGGATGAGATATGCACTGTATCGACAGACGTGTTAAAAATGTTTCTTCCATGGTTGTTGACGAAAACCACAGCCGCTGTTATGCGTGGCGATCACGGCCAACTAAAACCTTTGTCGGCGAATCCCCACACTGCTGGTTAAAAGAATCTGTGGATTATTATGAGGAATTGCTCGAGGACCACAGGGCATTCGATGAGTCGTTGAAAGAATTTAAAACATTAATACGACTGTAGCCGGATAAAATTCAGTGCTCGATCATGCGTAAAGTAATTCCAGAAACCACAAACGAGGACTTTTGGAAGTTATGGCATCCTAGTGAACTGATAGTTGCCTCGCGGAAATATGTTCGTGATTCACTTCATAAGTGATTATTTCTGCTTCATCAAGAGAAATATCCAGGCCTACGTGTCCAATTGTGTTATCGCCCAGAAAATACACGTAAACAAAATATGTTTGTATCGATTGCTGTGCCCCATGAGAAACAAAAGCTTGTATTGAATGATATTGTTGTCGTCGAGATGGATGCGGTTGAAAAAGCACTCACGGATGCAGCATCGTACTGGACTCTAGGATATGCTATAGCTATTCATTCATCCCAGGGATTAACTATTTCTGATACTACGATTTGGTTTATCGATGACCGAATCGACTGGTCAAATTTAGTTTATTTAGCAGCTTCAAGAGTGACGCAAATATCTCAACTACGGAGGGATATCCCTGAATTTATTCAGGATAAAAGTTTGGACAAGAATCACACCCAGCGCAATGGTGATGATATAATAATAAGGAAAAAATTAGCTGGGTATCAGCAAAGTGACAAAAAATAAACAAACAAACAAACGAGTTTGACCTTGATGTATCTACGATTATGACGTTAAGACAACAACAAAATAATCACCGTGCGAGCTGTAACGCAGTAATGTTGTTGCAGCAGTATTCGAATAATAATCCAAGACAACTTACCGTAGATAGAATTAATAATAGTCGTGGTCATACACGGGAAAATGTGATGCTGACCTGTCTGGAGTGTAATCGACGTCGGGGGGCTAGCTCCTTGGTGGTGGGGGAGTGGCAGTAAGCCTTTGCTTCTATTGGAGAATGGTGGTAATTGAGTATTTTCAGAAATTACTCGTAACTGTACTCTTACAAATCCTCATTGAGGAACAGTTGAATCTAATCTGTAGATTGCAGGTCTACTCGTAGATCTTACCAGGCTGAAAATTTTATGGGCGATTACACTCCAGACTAGATCAGTTGCTCTTTGTTTACCCCCTCCTTCACGTTCCCCAGGCTCATATAAGTATCTGAGTAACGTTACCTAGTACTGGATGTTTTGAGAAAGAGTTATGTTGTTGTATTGGTATGCGGTATTTTGTGATTGCATTGATTGGTTTCATAGAAATTCCACGTGTAATTTCATTATTTAATGCAGCTATTACACTTGGCAGTCTTGTAACTCATTCACGAGATCGTTTGTTGGTAGACATTTCTTGAGCATATTGATACCCAAATAATCGCTCAGCAAGTATTCGATTAAATCGTTAACCGATTGTTTGATCATTAACGCAGTGTGTCCTTGACTGATTTTGATGCTGTGTTTTTCATCATCGATGTTACCAAGAAACTCTTTGCCAGGATCAACCTGGAGTAACTGTGGCCATTGCAAGGGTCCTCGTCGATAAATTCGTTCAAACGCAGAGGCAACTTCGGTTGCTGTCTTAGCTAATAGCGGCTCTGCTTCTTTGTATCTACTTGGAACGACAACAACAGTTAATGAACATTTATACTTGCGCGATTGACGTCTGCCAGTTGTAATAGTATCATGTGGGAAAAAAAAGCATCAGCCTGATGAACTTCAGTGGGGTTACTGACATCAAAATGCCCATATTGAATTTTTTTTTGGGGGGGGGGAGATAAATTTGCCATATTGCCTGTCGTCCTAACCAATTTGCAGCCGCAGAACGTGTAACTCTTGCAACGTCAGCAAGTTTTCTAATCGCAGCCACTCCCCTCCAGCATCCATTTGGGATATAATAAATGGACTCCATTATAATAATAATAATCGGCAAATTAATTACGCAGCCAATAACACGAATTTACCTTTCATCGCAGATCTTACCTGACAGTTAGGTAGTGATTCTCGCAGATTTTTTTTACTGACTTTAGCGTGTGATCAACTTCACCTCTGCGATATCTCGTTGTTGTAAATCTGGACTTTTATACGCGACATCGTGAAAATTCCACGCCTGATCAATCGAATTCACTGGACATTCTCCATGTTTGGGTTGATTTCGATCACCGAGTATGTTACGAATATGTAATTTAATTACAGGAGCTACTGAGAGACTTTTATTGTCAGGTATTTTGCCTTTTTCTGAGCAGTCCTGTTCTAATGAGAGTGTTCTCATTCAGAGGGTAGAGTGCGGTTTTGTTAACGTTCCTCTCTAGTCTGTAAATTTGTCATCAGACTTAGTTTCAGGACCTGTGACAGTCGGTATAGTGTCTAATTTACCCGTTGAGGGCATTCATTTGTGTTGCTAGGCAGCGATCTAGCTGGAGACAAGCTTGTGGTTAATCCATTTGGAACTGACAAGCCTTCTTTGGATCAGAAAATTGATCCTATTGATAAAGAATACCCTGAGTTATACCCAGCTTGTGCAGTTACCAGAGCTATGTCAAAGAAAGTTCTTGAGATTGATTTTGATAAGGTAAATATTCCTTTAGCTGGCACATGTATTGGTCAGGCTTTTGATGAGGTCACTTTCACTTCTAATTTGGATCAATCATAAGGTATTGATCAGAGTGATCTTCTTTAAAATACTCATTCTCTTTTATCTAATCAGGGTGACAAACGACAATCAGTTGTCGTCGAACAGGAAAAAGATCCTGAGATCTCCTGTTTGTTTCAGAGGACCATTAGTGAAACTGAAGCCACTAAAGTACCTGTCTGTTATTTCATTAAAAATGGAATTCTTATGAGAAAATGGAGACCTCCCGAGGTACCTGCTAATGACGAGTGGTCAGTGAACTATCAGATTGTAGTTCCAAAATTATACACACAGGAAATACTTAGCTTGGCCCACGAAACTCCTCTGGCTGGTCATTTAGGGATAAATAAAACTTATCACAAGATCTTGACTCACTTTTATTGGCCAAAAATCAAAAGTGATGTTTGTAAATTTTGTAGATCTTGTCATACTTTTCAAATGGTAGGAAAACCCAATCAGAACATACCTAAGACTCATCTGCAACCTAATCCTGCATTTGACGAACCATTTAGCTGAAGTATGGTAGATTGTGTTGGTCCCTTGCCTAAGACCAAGTCAGGCAACCAATATTTGTTGACCATTATGTGTGCGTCGACAAGATTCCTAGAGGCAATTCCTTTGAGGAATACTATAGCAAAACCTGTGATAAAGTTTTTTATTCAATTTGGCCTTCCCAAATCTGTCCAATCTGGTCAAAGGTCAAATTTTATGTCTGGAATTTTCCAGTTTGTTATGCTTGAATTTGGCACTCAGTAATTCAAGTCGAAAGTGAAACTATGGTTTCACAACTCTTTACTTGAGAGAACATTTCAGTTTTATAATAGAGTTCATTCTCTCTTGCTCATTCTTCAACATTTTCTTCAAATTAGATTTTATGGCCCTTACAAAGTAAACAAGAAAATGGATGAGTTTAATTATAATAATAGTACTCTGATCTAAATAAATGAATGGAATACTAGTATATTGAAAGAGATAGCCAAGTAAATTATGCAGTTAATTTAGTTGTACCTGTCCAAGCAACTGAGGATTTAAGTGAAGAAATTCAATCGGATACTGTTGGTCTTGGAGCAACAAATCTTCGAAATTCGGAAATTATGAAAGATCTGGACCAGAAACTTTTACATTTACAACAACAAGAAAGGAATGAACTTAAACAGTTATTATTCAAATATGAGCACTTGTTTCCAGATATTCCTACGAGGACAAACAAAATTGTTCATGACGTTGAAATTTTAGATTAAAAACCAGTGAAACAACACCCATGCAGGATGAACCCTCTCAAACAGGAATACTTTGAAAAGGAAATTCAGTATTTGCTGGAGAACGATTTCATAGAGCCCAGTAAAAGTGATTGGAGTTCACCATGCATACTTGTTCCGAAACCGGATAAAACGTTTCCGTATGTGCACTGATTATAGGAAGGTGAACAGAGTGTAACAAAAACAGATTCATTTCCATTGCCAAGAATCGATGATTGTATTGATAAATTTGGAAATGTCAAGTACGTCACCAAATTTGACCATCTGAATGGATTTTGGCACATTCCATTTACGGAGAGAGCGAAAGAAATTTCGGCATTTGTGACTCCAAATGGACTCTATCAATATAAAGTAATGCCGTTCGGGATCAAGGGTTCCCCAAGTACTTTTCAACGCATGATGAATATGATTACCTCTGGTCTAGAAAACTGTGATGCTTACATCGATGATGTCATCATCTACAACGACACCTGGAAAGAACATCTAGCCACGATTCGGAAATTCTTTGAAAGATTCACTGATGCAAATTTGATAATCAATTTATCTAAACGTGAGTTATGCCGTGCTTGTGTAACTTTTCTAGGACATATTGTGGGACATTGTCAAGTTAAACCTATCGATGCTAAGGTCAAAGCTATCTCTGATTTTCATGTGCCTGTCAGTAAAAAGCAACTGATCCGATCTTGGGGTATGGCCGGGTACTATCGCAAGTTTTATTCCAATTTTTATAATATTGCTGAACATCTGACAAACTTGTTAAGTAAGAAAAACAAGTTTCTGTGGACTTGAAAATGTCAGGAGGCTTTTGATAGGTTAAAGGCCATACTCAAAAGCCCACCGGTTCTCACAGCTCCAAATTTCAATCAATCTTTCAAATTATCTGTGGATGCAAGTGATGTTGGGGTTGGAGCAGTATTGATTCAAGAAGATAGAAATGGTTTTGATCACCCAGTGTGCTATTTCTCTCAGAAATTAAATAAGCACCAAAGAAATTACTCAACAATCGAGAAGAAATGTTTGGCTTTAATACTGGCATTACAGCATTTTGAAGTTTACAGTAGCTCAGCTCCTTCTCCGGTTGTTGTGTTTAATGATCACAACCCCTTACTTTCATCGACAAGATAAAAAATAAAAATCAAAGATTATTAAGGTGGAGTTTGTTTTTGCAAGAATATAATCTCAACATCAGGTACATGAAAGGAAAAGACAATTTGATTGCAGATGCACTTTCCCGTGTATAGAAATATTATTGTCATATACACTTTGTATAATTCATAAGAGTTCTTCTTATGTAATTTTCTTTACCTCATGTATAGTTTACATATGGTAAAAAAGCTTTATTACATTAATCTTTCTTTTTTTTATTTATGGGAGAAGGTGTAACGAATATGTAATTTAATTACTTGTGTGTTTAATTTAAATTCTTTTTTATTTTATTTATGTATCATTACATTATATTCTAATGATTATTTTCACGGGATCTGATATTGTTTGAAGAGATATTATGTTTATATAAAACGTAATATGACTCGCATAAGCACGATTTTATCTTGCTATGGTTTGTCGATTTAATAAACACTACGCGAAAACGATTGGTTATTGCAAAGGTCATTTTCTTACCCACGTGTATTTGCATTGTTTACTGCGTTATTTGATGATGAAATAACCATGCGTTCCATCGTGCGCGCCTGAAATGACGTCTTAGTTCAGTTTTAAAATGCTCAGATCCCCGTGAAATAGTCAGTCGTATAATATATCTTCAAGAAGAAGGATATATTTCTATTAGGTGCCGTAAATAGTTGTATTTTTACATCTTTGGAGCTCGAGATGTTTTGTCATAGATGACAGCTTGTTCAGAAGTTCATCTACTTTTTAGAATATAATAATTTATTCCCTGGAGAAATATACAAGTGATTCCTGTGGATAAAAGTTTTAGGACAAAGACATTCAGTTGAAATTTATTCTAAATTGGAACATTACAAGTTGTGGTTCAACGTGGAACTCTTGACATTCGTTATAAAGACTTCACCTGACGTCATCATTCTCCATCTTGGAACGTCATCAAGATTCGAACTTGGATTCAGTTAAAATTATTTAGTGATAGGACTTGTCTTTTTTCAGTGCTAGGATAAATGTTTGGATTGTCTTCACAAACTGCAAGTCCTATTTTCTATTTTCACCCTTCCACCGTGTTTTCTAGGAAAACAAATTATTTTTGTTAAAACTTACAAAGCTGGTTGGTTTCACTCTTTTCTTTTATTACTTTTGAACGAGCCTATACGTAACAAGTCGAATATCAAGTCGTGTTCCAGGACCTCAATAATTATACCCGTGAAGATGTTTCTCGCCGGGATACGTAGCTCATGGAATCCCTGGTAATTTTCCAAGTGAAGCAGTAATATCACCACCCGACGTCTTCTCACGACTAAATAAACTCATATCTTTTTCTTTTACATTTCACACACTTCCCTGTAAGTGCACGCCTTTTATTTCTCGTCGTTATTGCTGCTAATTCATTGGTACCAGTAAATCCCATGCACCGAAGACAATATAAATTCATATTATTCGTTATATTTGCACTAATTATAGATGTCATTGACTTCTCAGCGACAAGATAAATAGAAGCCGTCAAGCACCATCCAGCGTTGCCAAACTCTATTCGAGAAATTTTTATAGGGCCATCGGGGTCTGGAAAGACTCAATTATTGCTCAGCATGATAATGAGATGGATTAAATGGGATAAGTTATGTTTAGTGTTGCCATCTGCAGAAGATCAGTAATGCTATGGTGTTCTTAAGGGTTTTAATGAGAATGCGAAGGAGAATGCAGATGATAAATCAGATGATATTATTAATTTTATTACTGATATCGATGCCCCATCGGTCGATGACCTTAATGGGGATGTCAATAATCTCGTAGCGCATGATGATGTAATGATAGACAAACAAATAAAAACATCGATATATGTTACTCAGCGATATACTTAAACACCTGAAGTCATCAGAGATAACTACAACCTTCTGATGGTCTTTATTGGAGTTGATACCCCACACGCAACGAAATATTTATCGGACTTGGTGTTCAGGGGACAGGAATCTGATCAAATTTAAAAACTTCTTCTCCCAAGCTCAAGCAACCCACATGGATTTGCCACGATAAATTTACATGACCCCAGATCGAGGTATCGCATTGGTCTCGATAAAATGTTTGGTTGAGACACCATACTCTCGATCACCTTTTTTTAAAAACCCCTCTCCCTCTCACTCACTCGCCTGAAACACAACAACAATCGCACAGATTTAAGGCCATACGAGTTGTCGCCCCTAATGGTACAGATAAACAATAACAGACCGGGGCGACCGCACTTAACTAACCTGATTCTCACGGTGTCAGCCAATAGAATCACTTAGTGTGGGAAATTTTCTTATACCTACTGCTAATGTATACAAACACCAGGGGACCGTTTCGTTTCACTCGCTTGAACAAGCATTATTGAATGTCACTTACAGTTTGGTTTCACAGAGCAGCCGCCGGGGTGGGGGGTGGGGGGGGGAGGGACGGGTGAACTGTATTGCGTTTCATTTCATAAACAAATAGTCGGTAGAAAGATATATACACAGGTCGACAGACAATAGTGGACACATACTCTGAGAAGCTGCCCGTTTAAATAAATAATACCATAACGAGGCCGTAGGGTCCACCCTCCCTGCTGCTCGTTCGCGTAATCTTGTTAACACTTGTATTCTGTGTTAAATACTTTATACTTCTTTTTTTCAAGTAGCCACATAGATTCTCTTTGCTTATCGTTGATGTATGATTGATGTACTCTTACCGATACAGATCAATCAATCAATCAATCAATCAATCAATCAATCAATCAGTCAATCTCTTTTCGGTGTCTAGCTTTCTTGCACCATACTGGTGTGGATAATTGCTAGAGGATAATGTATGCGTACATGCTTGATATACAGAGTAAATTCAGTATAGTAAGAAATTGGCTTGCGTGTGTGTGTTAAGATTATTAAACTGTGTTATATGTTATCAAGAAGAGAAATTACCGTATGATAAAAATTCAAAAATGAAACGATAACTAAAAGTGTTAATTTAGCATACAAGCGGATTAACCTCTAATGTTCCTTTATTAAATAGCTTTAATGTAAATGTGTCTCAGGGCAAGCGCGTTATGTGGGTTAATTAAAAGAATTCCTCTCTTCAATATTCCAGTGTTCCTGTTCCTGTTTTTTAACACACGTGATTTTCGTCATCAGGTAAATATAATAGATTGCTCCTTTTACCGTGTGATCATAAGATAAATTACGCGTGGTACACGTGAATCAAATAAATTTGATTTCATTTCATGCTTATTTTTCACATGAATATTTATTATTTCCTTCACGCTTTAGCAAATATTGTATTTATTTATGTATTTATTTATTTATAATGGACAGATGAAAATTTTCACAATGTGGCTTGCTGCATTTTTTAATAATGATGAGTTTCAATTACTCCTGAGTGTAATCTCACTGTCTGTGAATGGAAGAAAGTAGGAATCGATGTGTAAATTGATTCATTTTCTTAGCAATTTCTGTACTTTTATTAATTCTTTCTGATATCGTTTATGCGATTATTTATTTATTTATTTATTTATTTATTTATTTATTTTTTAATCTGAAACCTTTATCGACAGGACACATTGCCTCTGTCTCTTCTTGGTTTGAAATATTGCCTGCATAAACTCACGCAGGTCCTGATATGGTGAACATCAAAGCACTCACCACGTAATAAGTAGGTAAAGTGGCTAATAATAACATCAAAGATATCGTATTTATTATATAATTATTAGCGAGTAACATAACCCAGTAATAACATGCACGATCTGCTTAATCAATTGCTGCGGTGGTGATAGAGATAAGGGGGTGGGGGGGGGCTGGGAAGCGCTAAAATCAACTTAATCGAATTAAATCAAGCAGGAAGATGAATTTCCATAGATCCAATAATAAGATAAAGCGTTTCAAATTAGCTTAATCTTGAGAGGCCTTTATTTTCTCAAGACATAAGAGTCCTGGCTTGAATGCAGTTAACTTCACCTGAAAGTTCGTGACATGAAAAAGAGAGAAATTCACCGTCCCAGAACTCCCGTACTACGCGGATTGAAAAAACTTAAATAAAAGCTCTCATCGGCTTGCAATAATAACAACAGCCATAACTACATTAAATGACTTAAACCTATTCCCCATCAAAATCCCAAAACAGTTTTATCTGAGATTTCGTTTTAGATACACTTACATTAGCTTCAGATAAAGCCAAAACAGCGTGCATTAACTTTCAACTCTTTCATTGCAATGTGTTCCTAACTGAGCACCAAAAAGTAATAAAAATGGCCGCCCGCTTGCCGCTGCTCGCGCCTGCAGTCATTTAAGTGGTGTCACATATATCAAAGTTATATAAGTAATATTCATTCCGAACTACTTGTAATCTTTATATTGGCAACTGAACCGTATCGACAGATTTCATTTGTTTATGTGAATAATATTTGAAGATGACTAATGAGAGTGTGAATTAAAGATTAAGTGTTGAAATTAATATCCGTCATAGACTTCCGTACTAAAGAATGTGATAGAAAAATACATACATGATAAGCTAAAAACAGTTTTGTAATACTTTGTATGGTTTTTTAAGGCACAACAATACTAGTAGATGATTAGTGCCGAGGAAATTGGAATAAAGTACCTAGCCCAGGGATAGACAATAAAAGCTGACACACTATGATCATCAGATGGTAAGATTAGAGCCCGCACACATTCGGCTGCTAGTCCGGTACAGAACAGAGCCACCTCCCATTATATTGGTTGAACAGTAAACCCTTTTGATGAATGTTGTTTACAAAATGTTCGAATGTTTACCAAGTCTACGATGTGAAGTTTCTTCGTGTACACGTTTTTTTTTTTTTTGTTTCTTCTTCTGTTTTTTTTTTTTTTTTTTTTTTTTTTTTGTTTGTTTTTATACAGGAAGTGTTTAATTTCAGGCGGTGATGTTTAATAATTAAGTCACTTGAATGTAAACTTTCTGAGCATGATTTAAGGTTAGTTAACGTTGAAGTTTTTTAAATGTTACATCGATAGAAATAACTAACATTTACTTTATATCAATATCGTTAATGCTTTTGTCATTTTAATAACATAAATCTTTCAACTCCTTTAACAAATTCGTAGCAACCTGTCCTTCGAGACACAAGCTTATGATGATAAAAAGGAGAAAACAATAATTAATAATTCCAGAGCAAAGAAAAAGGCACATTTACATCTTCAGTCAGTAATCAAAGAGAAAATAATAAAAATGGCAGTAATTCAAGCTAGGTGAGGCAGAAATCAATATTATAATATGATAAACGAGAATATTAGATACTATGTTATTACTCTATGGTCACAAACTAAGTAACAGAAAAATGTGAAACCAAAACGTTTTGTAAAAATTAGCAAACAATTTATTTATCACAGTCATAAATGAAACTGTGACAGTGAATCCAAACTATTCCATACAAAGGTCTATGAAAATCCTAAGTGAATGAAAAGCTCTTTATAAATTTCTACACCGTAAATGTACTGGTCCCTCAAGAACCGTGACCTTGTCAAGATGGTGTTGTCCAGAGTTACTTGGAATATTTTATCACAGTTCCAGATTAATATTATTGTCCAAATCATGGGCACTTTTTACTTCCACTGAACAGTCCAAACAAATGTTCTTTAACAACATAAAACACGTTTGCAAGCTATCCACAGGAACACAAAAAATATGAATGACTCCAAAATCGGAATGAAACTGATTGCTCAGTTCTGTCTTTATATATATACCGTCTTTTGCGATTATATTTCGCAGTAGATCTCACGTGAGGGATCAAACTGTACGTTTTTCGACAAACTTCCCTATTCACGTGATCTAATCCAATCAATGGGAATTTCAGAAACGTCAAAACCCTATCAGCAAACGAGAAATTAAGCCATAAGCCCAATTAAGTCGTATTATTAAGATCATTATTATTAACTGTCAAAACATACTTGAGCATCTATTTATATATCCTATGTAATGTTAAACTCTTAACATACTCCGGTTACGTATGCAAAATTTAAGTAATGATATTATGTACGATTTACAGGCATGAATAAAACCTTTAAACATCAGATAAAATCATGTACAAAAATATAGATATACATAACAACTGATACTCATATATTAGTCTCGGCATACGGGACAAGTCCTGACAAACCTCACACACACACACACACACACACACATTGAAGAAAAACATCTTACATAGATACATGTGTCGGCAATCACCTCTGACACTGGATATTTTATTCTTCCCTCTAAAGCTGTTAATAATACTTTTATTTGTCATCTGTATTATGTAAATCACAAAGAAAGTTCATGTACATGGATTTTTGACATAACTTTTTAAAAACGATCTCTACTAATACATTGTACTTATGTATAAATCATTGTAATTGCCATGGATTGCTGTCAATGCAGTCACTCATGAGGTAGCTACTACTGCCAATGTTTTCCGCAAGCTCGAGACCATGATGCTTTATGCAAAAGAAAACGTGCAATCAAAGCTTACAGGTGCGGTGCTATCTCTGCATTAAGGGGCCCCGAGTGGCCTAGTGGTCTAAAGCGCTCTCCGTTACGGATCACTGCCATCTCACCTCTCTCTGCGTGGGTTCGAGTCTAGGATTCGGCGAATGTGGATATGTGAGAAAGCTTGCCAGTAGCTTCTCGTGGGTCGGTGGTTCTTTCCGGGGATTTCCCGGTTTCTTCCTCCACCATTAATACTGGCCGCCATCTATAGCCTATCGTGTGCTGAAAAATGGCGTTAAGCACCACATCAACAACAACAACATCTCTGCATTAATGTTATCTGAGGTTTTGGGTC
This sequence comes from Megalonaias nervosa, assembly GCA_016617855.1. Classification (NCBI taxonomy): domain Eukaryota; kingdom Metazoa; phylum Mollusca; class Bivalvia; order Unionida; family Unionidae; genus Megalonaias; species Megalonaias nervosa. The sequence goes on from JAECUM010042115.1 coordinate 16,438, forward strand.
AATAATAGATCTACAACATAAAGGTGTTACAAGTATAAGTCCTTCAACTCAGTGTTATCAAACGTACTCCAAGTGTTATTAAATTCAAACAAAATTTACAAGTTGTGGTACTAAGGTTAAATCTTAATAGTTGTAATTGTGCTGCGTATCGTTCGTTCCGAAGATGAAAGGTAATGATAATAACTCAGTGGAAAATAATCAAGGTAGAATGCCTATTAAAGACATAAATAACTCCTATGGCAGTAACGATAATTTCAAATCAAATGATTGCAACATTTACCTGAACTACAAAATGTATGGGCTACCAAATGCTGTAAAAACCAACTAAATAGAAAAATAAATATTTTAATATTTACGATGAGGAGTAAGTAAGGTACAAAACACACACACACACACACACACACACACACACACACACACATATATATATATATATATATATATATATATATACTATATATATATATATGTATGCATATATATATACAAACATAAATAGACATGCAAACACAAAAAGTCACTGTTCTTTCTACCCCTAGGTCCTACCACAATATTTAAGATTCACAATTAAACAAGAAAAGCAGGAAATGTAATAAAAGCAGCTAACAAGGATTAGTAGATACAAACATTTGCTTATAGTACGATTCTGTTATGTCTAATGAAGAGATTAATCAACCAGTAATAATACAGAAACGTAACTCTTTCATTTATGACAATATAAATGTGAGAAATAACTATTTATATAACAACCCTAACTAAAGTAATGCTTAACTTAATGGGTCTTAAAGGAAAGTTGAATATTTAGCAGGAAACAGAAATGAAAAGATCCAGATAAGTATTTTAATTCTGTATTAGAAACTAACATGGTTAGATCTGAAGGTTTACCTAACAGTCGATATATTTTCATCCGAATCTTCTCAGCAAATAAGCTCTTAAAAGCATGGGCGCCCGCAGCATAGGTCAAGGGGGGGGGGGGTCACATTTCGTTCGTTGTTGCTGTAGGTATCACTACATGTATTGGTGGACTTCATACAAATCTTTGTTAAAGTCATTATTACCTTTTTGTCTTAAAGATGTATAATTCAGTATAAGATTTTAGCCCTGGTTCTTCGTCAAACAATATATCTTCGTGTATTTTCTATAGTTTCACACCTTACTAGATAAAAATTTTAATGACGGTAGTGTATAAAATAATTATTTGCATATTAGATTTATTTAGGTTTTGATGATTTTGTTCCTTTCCATCAGCTATTAGTATCTTCTGCAAAGATGGTAAGTCAGAATCTTGTGAAATCAGTTTGTATGATGTTGAAATAGACGTGTAAATCCTTTGATACCTTTAAATCAGTTCACAAAATATGCCCCTCGCCTCGCATTATTTCATGTCTTTCAATGCTATTTTACAGTATTTATTTGCTTTTCACTTGCCCATATGCAGTTTCTACCATGCATACATTGATTCAATACCTACCAATACAGATGTATAGTATAAAGGTAGATGACTTACCTTGTCCTTGACTATCATAATCTGCATTATCTTTGAGATTCCTAGATAGTGTTCATGATTGTCATAACATATATATCGTTTCTTGATACTGATACTTCCTTCATTTTAGATTATATCATCATAACCTTGCACGTATTTCTATGTTAGTTACACTTAAACTACTTTCATGAGCCAACAGGTGCCCTGTAATAGCAAAACCCAGAGTGCTAGCAGCAGAGGGGGTGAACAGACCATTTTTGTTGGAGACCTTATTTATAAAAAATAAACCTTCCTACGAAAATGAAATCTTAAGGTCAATAACGTTAAACCAAAACCTCTAACAATCACTTTGTCAGGCCGATTGGGTTAGCTCATTTTGTTACTTTATCTGACGCGCGTTTTTATTTTCAGGAATGTTTCGTTTACGTGTTGGTCACTCAACGCTGGTCGTTCACCCCCTCTGCTGCTATAATTAAATCATTATTGTTATATCAATAATGATAGGAGAATCTCACACAACTATATTAGCTCGAGAGCGACTAGAGGCAATTAAGAAATATTTACCCGTCCGTGATTTAGTTAAACAACAACTACAAGCTCGTCAGGAGTCTCAGGTGGAATTTGCAGAAGGTGCAGAACAATTATTTAAACCGATTGTCGAACCAACAAAGAAAATTGTTACAGCAACTGAGGCAACACAGAAAGCTCTTGAAGCATTACCTGTTGATATTTCTGGCCGTATTCAAGCAGCTCAACCACAACCACAACCACCACCTAAACCAAGAACTAAGATAATAGATAAATTTACGCCTGAAGGTATTGCTGCTATCAAGGACCCAAACAAATTACTTGATATTGCCGCGTTTGGACATTATGAAAGAAAAAATATGTAAAACCAGATATGTTAAATCTCTAAAACGTGCTGATTGGATCAAGGATGTATATCGCATCGCTACTGATATTCCGGAAATCAGATCTAATGAAGATATTGATAATTTTAACAGATTTGATGAGGCTGTATATAAGCATATCGAAAAAACTAAACAAGGTAAACGACTATTACCATCACCACAACGATCACCACAACTACTACAATAGTTATCATCATCACCACAACGATCACCACAACAATTACAATTTGAATTACCACGATCACCACAATTACAACTAATGGAACAAATAAAACCAAAAAAACTAGAACAAGAAAAACATTTAGAAGAAATAATGAAACAATTGCAATCACCACGACAACCAGTCAAAACAACAAGTGAGGAAGAATATCAAGATCCCCCTGGCGCAACTGGAAGTGGTTTAGGAAGTGGCCTTATTACTTGTCCCAATAACGTCCTTGCTGATGTTGATCGACTAGAAAATCTCATTGGAGGAAAACAAGCTGGTAATAATTCCCCAGAAATCATTAATGAAGCAGCTGATATTTGTCAACGATTATTTACAGGTGGTGTTATGGATATTGGTGTTTATCGGTCCCTTATTAATGAAATTAGTGACGATGTCACTTACGATTATCATAGCGACTGAGTATGTAATTAGATGCAGTTAGTGATAAAATCACTTAATAATAATATGATCATACATAATACTCATAGACCAACCATGGTCAGGGTAATAAATTCACGATTACCAGTATACAAAATGACCTACGGAGATAGACTAGGTGATGTTGTTCAAGGTCTATTTAGAAGGATAGCCCCAAAAGCAATACCGCTTGCAAAGTAACTAGGAATGAAAGCTATTGATGTTCGTGAAAAAAGTATTGGCGCTGTTGGTGATGTTGCTAGCAAAGCATTCTCAGCAATCAAGGATAGACTAGCGCGATTAATACGACGAAAACCTCAGCCACCAGTCTACAGCACTGAAGTGATGCCCGCAAATGTCAATAAAATAATAAATCAAGCTGCTAATCAAAAACTAGCAGAATTGGCTAGTGTACCAATGTCAGAAAAAGAAAAAATATAACCGCTAGTCTGATAGCAGGAAGCGGTCTTCGTGTTAGACGAAGAAGATAATAATAAAGATGTTCAAGCGTATATCTGATCCCGCGTTTGACATGGATGTACCAGTTTTAAAAGATGAATCTGTGCGCGATTATCAATATTATTCTTATGATGCACGAGATCCAAATCAGCGTGGAGGACGAACTGAGATGCAAGTTCAGGATACAAGCAGATATTTCTTACCCGCTGAAGCATTTATCGAGGTCGAAGGTGAAATTCTAAAAACAGAAGATACTGAATACGACGCTGATATTGGTGTTAGTTTTGTTAATAATGGCATCATGGCATTGTTTGAGGGCGCTATATACATGATTGATGGAAAAAAATATTGAAACAATCCATAATGATGTTGATGTTGCCACGACGATACTTGGTCTTGCGCGATATAGTGATGATTATTCAAAATCAGCTGGTCCATCAATGATGTTTGCAAAGGATACTTCTAATTTTCCAGAGTATAAACAATATGACGTAGGACGACCACTAAATTGTGCTAGAAACGCCAACGCTGATGTGCAAAATATGATTATTAATGTAGATCCAGAATTCAATTTAGGATTTAGATCACGTCGAGCAATGTTAAGCGGTAATAGGAGAGCATTTTCATGTGCGATTCCATTATCACATATCTTTGGATTTTGCAGAAATGTCAGAAAAGTCATTTTCGGAGCTAAGCATACAGTTGTACTTGTAAGAAAAGGTACCGACGATGATGCAATATGGCGACCCGCTGGTGATGCTGGTAAAGTAATTCTTACAAAACTTTCATTGTGGATGCCAGTAATGACTCCAACAATACCTGAAGAAGAACATTTACTCTCTTTTATGAGTCAAGGTGGTAAATCAATGTTATCATGGTTGACAATGACCACAGATGCTGTGCAGAGCGCTGTTAATGGTTTATTTACTTGGCATATAGCTTCTCAGCAAGGTGTTTCTGCACCAAGGCATATATTTATTGCTTTCCAAGACGCTGCACGAGTAAATAGTCAACATCACAGCATAATGATATTTGATAAACTCGGTCTTTCTGAGGTTTCTTTAAGGATAAACGGACATCAAGAACCCTCCGAGGATATTTTGTTGAATTTTGAGTTAAATCATGTAGCACGTGCTTATCATCGATTAATGACATTCATGGGGCGTGATCAGAATATTGATTCTGGTTTACAAATATCACAGTTAGATTTTACAACATTATCTCCGATTTATTACTTTTCGCTGGAACATTTAGATTTAACCAGAGAGTCCGTCGTTGACATACATTTTCGAGCTCATGTTAACAGAGATGTTGTAGCTGTTCCTAATTACAGAGCTGTCGCTGTCATACTTAATGATAAATCAATGTTACTTGAAGGTGTTCGTGGACGAATGAGAGTTATTGATGCCGCAGTAGAAAACATGTAATTAGATCACTCATGATAATTATAAATGCCATATCAATATGTTAGTGTTACTCTGACTCCTGGTCAGATTAAAAATCTACAATCATCATCAAAAAATAATTGTGCGGTAAAAATCTCACTAAAGCGAGAACAAATCGCAGGTGGTCCGAATAAGCTATCATTATCAGAACGCCAGCATAGCATTTCAATGAAGCAAAAAAATCAAATAAAGGTATAAAACTTAATCTTTCTGCGAGTGTCATTAAAGACATCGTTAAAACGGGTGGCATATTTCCACTTCTTGCCGCGTTACCAGCGATAATAGCCGCTGCAGCCCCGGCTATTGCAAAAGCAGCTGCATTAGGCGCTGTTGGAACCGCTGCTGGAATGGCGTTAAAGAAAGCAACAGGTCAAGGAATTATGCACGCAGAAAACTTAAAGAAAAGATCACGTTTAAGAGCACCAAACGTGCCACAGCCGGGCCGTCTAAGATTATCAAGCCCAGCATACGGTCGCGGTCTAAGACTTCCAGGGACCCCATATTCATGGTACGGAAAAGGTCTAAGACTGCCCCGGTGACTTCGTCACCGAGTTCGATGATTCTTCCTATGTCTAATTTTGATTTACTTAATGCTGCTAAAAAATTAAAAATAAAAAAACTTCAGAGGTATTTTTATGCGTGATCAATTACCTACCGTTACAATGCAACATGAAACTGGTATTATTAATCTCGATAAAAACTCTGGTCCAAGCACTCATTGGGTGGCATATGCAATTGATCCACGTGGAATTATTTATTTTGATTCATATGGACTAGCACCACCAAAAGAATTTTTAAAATATGTTAGCACAATACGAAGTACTGCTATGCAAAGTAAGAATTCGATGCATTCTAAAATCTGGTGTTCAACATTACCAACACAAAAATTAACGGATCCCCCAATATGTGGTCCAGAAGTACTCGCTGTATTTGATGCTGTATCAAAATCAACAACGCCACCTCATAAAGTCGTGCATGAATATACTACGTTGTCACACTTAAACAGATATTAGTAAATATAATGGTAGATATTTATGGAAGATCTTCTCGCAAAGCTCAGGAGCAAGTCCATTTATCTAAATATGCAACTCTTGATCAGCTCAGAAATGAAATCGATGATTTATTCAATATCACAAGTGTGGATCAAAATGAAGTCGTTGTTTTTCAGGATAAACAAAGACGATTAAAGACAAGTAATATACAACTGTTAGATGTACTTATACGAATTCCCACCACGGTTATTAATAATGTCGTTACTTTTGCTGATCAAGGTAAAATACAAGATTCCGGTAAGTCAGTTAACGATTTTATCAAGCGAGCTGGTGATTTATTCAACGGTAACATTATCATGAATCAAAATAAAATTACATACCTTGGAAACCCAACCGCAGATACAGACTCAGTAACAATAAAATACGTCGATGATCAAGAATTTAAGTACGTATTAGTCAACGGTGGTATGATGCGTGCATTTCTCAACATGAATAATAATGGTATTAATAATCTTAGAACACCAGAATCAGATTTCGATGCTGCAACGAAAAAATACATCGATGATATCGCTAGCGATCAAGTGACATCATTAACAACAACCAACGATGAAATGATCGCATTTAGAACTGATTTTTCCAATCACGTTCAAACGTTCCTGAATTTTCGTAGAAACATAAACATAGTCCTCAAGCGCCACCAGGGTGGTTAATTGTATCTGAGCCAATTAACCCCGTTTATCTACGTGTACATAATCCGTTATTATCAAGGATACATTTCCAACTTACTGACCAAATATGACACATTTTGGATTTGCGAAATGAGGTTTTAAGTATTAATCTATATGTGAGATCATAGAGCGCTATCGCAAAACAAAAAAAAAAAAACAAAAAAAAAAATATCCAAATCTAACTCGGATCAGAATAAATTTTTTTTTACTGGGGTAAATCGTAATTATCAGAATCTGGATAAAATATTATTATAAGTAAATAACCTGTATACTTCAATTTTGCCAGGGATTTTGTTTAGCCATTATCACACTGACTCCACCTTCATTATCACTTTCATTTTCACAATGCTCCCTTAACTGTCTTATACGAAAGTTTACAATCTTTTTCTGTTCGTATTCATGAGATAATTCTAACTTAATTTTGTCAATAGCTTGTGAGAGAGGTACAAACAGCTTTACCTGATTATCTGTAACTGTTGCCAGCGACTGCAACATTGCCTGCTGGATAAACTTCATGAATTTATAATCAGATGGCAAAGTGTATCTGTTCTCTAATTTCCGTTGTTCTAATGATTCAAAATCACACAGAATTTTTTCAGGATTAAGATTATCAGATATATTTATACCGTTATGTTGTAATATTTTAATCGCAGAAATAATAACATTAATATTTTCGGAATTCATTATATTATAGTGTTTGTTTAATATAAAAATAAAATCAGAATAATATTAATAAAATAAAAATAATAGTCCCTAAGGACTGTTTCAAGATGATTATATACATATGATTATGATTATATACATATTATTATATACATAATATTATGATTATATATATATATATATATATATATATATATATATATATATATATATATATATATATATATATATATATATATGATTATATCTTAATTAAGGACAGCACAAAACACAGAATTTTAATTACAGTAGCGTATTTACAGCGAGCATATTTACAGCAATTATATACATAATCTTAATTATACAGAAATTATATACAATGTTTTTTATAGACGGCACAGTTACATATAAACTTAATTCTAAGAACTTTAACTCTAGGACAGCACAGTTACATATAAACTTAATTCTAAGAACTTTAACTCTAGGACAGCACAGTTACATATAAACTTATCTTAAAGACAGTACTACGGGCCTTCTCTACGTTCAATACAAATTTACACACTCTCCCCCCATAATCAACCCAGGGAGTGCAAAAGTGCACCCACCAAGTGACATGGTGGGAGAGTGTAAAAATTTTCTATTGAAACGCAGAAGGGCTGGCTAAACGCCCCCACTAAATAAGAAATTTTGGCATCAAATCGCCCTTCGCCGACAGTATGCCGGTCACGAGAATCGAACCACGGACCTTGAGTACGAGAATCCAGCGCGTTAGCAATCGGCCACCGGACTTCATTATGTATACATAATGAAAATATTATTATATAGTTAAAGCGCAATGCACTTAAAGTATACAGAATAAAATCACAATTATTGTAAAATGTAGTGTGGATTTCTTAATAAAATCACAATTATTGTAAAATGTGAATTTATTTTCAGTTTCCAAATACACTGGAGAAATATATACATAAAACCCGCATTTCTGCTGAGTTAAAAGTCTGTATTCATCAGACATTGCTAAGGATACTAAAATAATCGATAAGTTATATGAATACATGCCATACTCATTTCTAAAAATAGCCTCATGTATACGTACATGTTTTTTGATGGTATTTTGCTGCTGGGCCGCAAAGCGTTTCATAAGAATGTGTAACATTCTAAACATAAATATTATTGAGATTTTACACAAACATGAATATTGTTGAGACTTTACATGATTCATAGAGTATTGTGCACATGTGTAACATACAGCATCATTATTTATACAACAACAAAATTATTGAAAATTTTCAATTGTTGTAGGGTCAAAACCCCTGAGGTTCTCTAACTGATTTTCATGATTTCTTGATAAATTTGACAATGACTTACTAAAAACTGATAAAAAGATAAGAAATTTTGATCAAAAGTCACTTCATACGAGTGGTCTAAAGCGCTGTCCGTTACGGATCACTGCCATCTCACCTCTGTCTGCGTTGGTTCGAGTCTAAGATTCGGCGAATGTGGATATGTGAGAAAGCTTGCCAGTAGTTAATAATTGTTCTGATATGATTGTTTTGACACCGACACATAAACTCACCAGGGAAATAAAAGAACGAGGAGTAAAATCATGTACATATCATAGTTTTTTCAGATGGTGCGGAGACACATGGACTCCATCGCGGATGGGTGAGAAATACATTCCTAAAATTATTATCTGGGACGAGATATGCATGGTGTCGCTAGAAGCATTAAAAATATTTCTTGATTGGCTGTTATAGAAGAATACTGCTGTGATAATGTGTGGCGATCATGGTCAGCCGCCACCTTTCATTGGATCGTCTCCACATGAGTGGCTGAAAACATTTGTAGATTATTACGAAGAAATAACTGATGACCATAGAGCTATTGATAAATCACTAAAAAAGAAAAAAAAGTTAATAAGACTACAGCCAGATAAAATACAGTGTGAGATAATGCGTAAAGTAATTCCAGAAACTCCTATGAATGATTTTTTGACTTTATGGAGACCTGCTGATTTGATAGTTGCAAGTAGAAAAATAGTTCGCGATACACTTCAACAACAATTATTTACGTTACATAAAGAAAATTTTCAAATCTACCTGTACCTCTGTGTTATCGCCTAGCAGATACTCGACGACAGAATGTTGATGTTGAGATTCCTGGTGGTGGAATACAAAATCTTGTGCTAAATGATATTGTTTTAGTTGTTGTTGATGTTGTTGAGAGCGCGTTGAGCATGGATAAATCGCCGTGGACGTTCGGATACGCTATAACGATTCACTCGTCACAGGGATTAACTATTACTGATACAAATATTTGGATTGTCGATGATCGTATTGAGTGGTCAAATTTAGTTTATCTTGCAGTGTCTCGAGTCAGAAGAATATTTCAACTGCACAGGGTTATCATGGATTGCGTAATAACCGAAGAAATCACTAACAACTTTATCGATATCAATAAAAAATTAGCGAGCAATAAGCAATGTGACAAAAAAAATAATCGCTACTTTGATATGGATGCTGAAGTTATTATAACACTAAAACAACGACAGAATAATCATTGTGCAAGTTGTAACTGTAATATGCTGTGGCAGTATTCAAATAATAATCCAAGACAATTTACCGTTGATAGAATTAATAGTAGTTTTGGTCACACACGCGAAAATGTGATGCTGACCTGTCTTGAATGTAATCGACATAGAGGTGCAAGTTTACAAAAGTGAACGCGGTGGTAATTGTGTATCCGTAGGAATTATTTGTAATTCTTCGCGTACAAATCCACGCTGAGGAGCAGTTGAATCTAATCTGTAGATTGCAGGTCTACCTGTGGACCTTACCACGCTAGAAATTTTATGTGTGGTCACACTCCAGATAGATCAGTTACTCTTTTTCTACCTCCTTCAAGTTCACCAGGTTCACATAAATATCTTAGGGTAACATTACCTAGTACTGGTTGAGAGGAAGATTTACGTTGTATTGGTATATATTTTTTTGTGATCGCATTAGAAGGTTTCATAAAAGTTGCACGAGTCATTTCATTATTTAACGCAGCTATCACACTTGGCAACCTTGCAACCCATTCATGAGATCTCTCCATGGACTTAAAGTCAGTGGATATTTCCTTTGCATACTGGTATCCAAATAACCGCTCAGCAAGTGTTCGATTAAATCGTTCAACGATTGCCTGATCACGATGAATTTCAGTGTGTCCTCGTCTGATTTTAACGTTATGTTGTTTCATCAACGATGATACTGCACCAAGAAATTCTTTGCCAGGATCAACCTGTAGCAGTTGTGGCCATCGTAGACCACCACGTTGATAAATTCGTTCAAACGCAGATGCAACTTCAGTTGCTGTTTTCGTTGACAGTGGTTCTGCTTCTTTATATCTACTCCCAACGTCAACGACGGTTAACGCGTATCTGTATGTGTATTGACGTCTGCCAATTTTAATGGTATCGTGTGGTAAAAACAAAATATCTGCTTGATGAACTTCATTAGGGGTGTTGACATCAAAATGTGCATACTGAATTTTTTTAGGTGGTGCTAGATAAATTTGCGATATTGCCTGTCGTGCTAACCACGCTGCAGCAACATCACGTGAGACTTTTGCTGCTTCAGCAAGTTTACTAATCGCTGCTTTGCCTCTCCAATATCCTCTTGGGCTATAATAAACAGATTCCATTATTATGATAATAATCAGTTGATTAGTTACCAGCCCCTAACATTATTTTACCTTTCATACCAGCTTTTACCAGAAAAGCAGCTAATTTTTCTCGAAGTGATTTATCTTTTACATTATTTATGGCATGAATTAATTTTATATCGGCGAGATGTCGTTGTTGTAAATCTTTACTTTTATACGCACATCATGAATGTGACACGCTTGATCAATTGCGTTTATTGGATATTCTCCAGGTTTTGGTTGGTCTTGGTTATCGAGTTGGATATCGAGACGAGTTCCAGGACCACAATAATTATATCCAGGTATATGTTTTTTACCAGGATACTTTGCCCACGGAGCTCCTGGTAATTTACCTAACGAAGCAGTGATATCTCCACCTGTCTTATATGAAATAAATTTGTACTTTTTGTACCACATTTCACACACTTGCCTGTAAGTGCGCGCCTGTTATTTTTTGTTATTTTTGTCGTTAATCCACTGGTATGGGTAGGTGCTCTACATCGAACACAATATAAATCCATATTACTATTATATGGATATAATTGACTTCTCAGCGACACGAAAACAAGAGCCAGTCAACCATCATCCAGCGCTACCAAATTCCATCAGAGCAATTATACCTGGCCCATCTGGGTCTGGTAAAACGCAATTATTACTTAATCTGATAATGCGATGGCTCAAGTGGGGTAAATTATATTTAGTAGCACCATCTGTAGACGATCAACAATGTTACGAAGTACTTAAAGATTTTAATGAAAATGCAAAGTCGCTGATGTGTCTTGATAATGATATTATTGATTTTATTACCGATATTGATGAAGCTCCATCCATAGATGATCTTGATGGATGTATCAATAATCTCGTAGTATACGATGATGTAATGCTGGATAAACAATCCAATCCAGCTCGGATATTTTCGCGAGGCCGTCACAAAAATACAGACGTAATTTATTTAACTCAGAAATACACACAAATTCCAAAAGTGATCAGAGATAATTGCAATATCTTAATTGTGTTTAATGGAGTAGATAATTATACTTTGCAAAATATTTATTATACTTAGTGTTCAGGGGACATGGACATGATTAAATTTAAAAACTTATTTTCAAAAGCACAAGCTGTTCCGTTCGGATTTATAACGATAAATTTACATGACCCAAGATCTAGGTATCGTATATGTCTGGATACAATTTTTGGTTAATTATAGCAGCAGAGGGGGTGAACGACCAGCGTTGAGTGACCAACACGTAAACGAAACATTCCTGAAAATAAAAACGCGCGTCAGATAAAATAACAAAATGAGCTAACCCAATCGGCCTGACAAAGTGATTGTTAGAGGTTTTGGTTTAACGTTATTGACCTTAAGATTTCATTTTCGTAGGAAGGTTTATTTTTTATAAATAAGGTCTCCAACAAAAATGGTCTGTTCACCCCCTCTGCTGCTGTGCTGCAAACGTGCATTTCAGAATTTATCAAATAAACGACACAACGGTAAATATATTATCTTTCTTTATGCAATATTAAAGCCAATACCCTAAAACTCTTTATTTAACATAAGTCATGACGTGTCTACCATACTAATAGTCAACTTCGGTAATTCCTCTTCCTCGTAATAAGTAGGTGGTAAAGCAACTTGATTGAGCTTTAAAAATTACATAGATAAATGTATTTCCTTAAATACTTAGATTACACGAAGATCCAGTGAGAGGCCATTGCATCTAAAGCCTTCGTAAAACCGAATAACGTTCTTTACAACTTTTTCTTCCAAGCCTTAGCCTACCTGCATTTCTAACCTGTCTGCTAAATATGTTTACTAAATACTGTACACTTTTCGTCACTGTTAGGTATGATTGTTAATTCCTGATCAAGATCAGTTTTGCAAGTGTTTTTATAACAAGATCAGATGCATAAGTAAATAAGCAGGACTTCATATGACGATAATATATAACTTCCTATGTCTTCACTGAATTCTTTCACAGATGTAACATACATACGTGAATTGACACTAATGTTGTTAATTTACTTATATGGGCATAACACTTGGTTTTGCAAGTAGAGTCTCAGTACAGGGTAGGGTTGTATTATGTACAGATTTAATATGTGAACAGAACGGTATCTATTTGGCTGTTGAGATTGTCAGCCAACTATCAGTGTCTCGTTTGCAGCGGTACACGTCTTATGATACGCCCAGTAGTACCTAACATACAGAGCTACTTTTAATTCATGACGATAGTTTTAGCATCCTACAACTGCGACTTCTTAGACATGAGAGTATGCTCGTATGCATTTCTTAAATGTTGTGTGAAAATATGATCAGCACAAGCCTTACAGATATACTTTTAATAGTGGGACATATTTGTCTGTGATGGGACTGATCTGATTTTGTTTTATTTTCCAGTTTAAAAGGTGTCTTAAAGTATGATATCAAATGGCAGCCTTTAATAAATAATGAGAGAAAATAGAAACATGCCTAAAGACTGGATTCTAGCTCTCTGTAGCGTCCCAAAACAATCTCGCTTTCTTTGTGAAGACACAGAAGTCATAGATAATATATAAAGATCATAGCGTGGAGTTTAAGTGTACAAAATATAGCAAGCACTATTTTATAATGTGTAAAATACTGTGTACTATTATGTATTGATTTTACACATGACACAAACAATTATCTAAAATATTACGCAGCCGTTTATAATTTAAATTTTAGTGAAGTAGCAAAATTTTCAAAGTCTCTCGATTTCACAAAAACAGAGAGATATTGTATAAAATAAAGCGTTTTGTAAATCATATAATTTGATTCTGAAATGCCACTAAGAGATTCCAACTTAGGAATGTCCTAATTTTTACTCCTTATTTTCCATTTACCTGAAGCAATCAAATCATATACATTCATTATTATATTATGTAGTAATAATGAAAACGAATTTATTTACCTGGTTCCTACTAATTGAAAACTACAGTACATTTGAAGAATATGAAATCTATATAAAGCATAATACAGATTTCGTAGTCTAATGAAGAATATATGAAATCTATATAAAGCATACTACAGATTTCGTAGTCTAATGAAGAATGTGCTGGATATAAGATCACGTGTTACTAAATGTGTGAGTTTGGGACCCATAATATGGTTCCAAAAGCATGTATATTTTGGGTATTTTGCACTAGTGTAAGATAAAATGGTATCTCACTTAGTACATTGCCTATTTGAAATAATTCACCTACCTAAAACTGCAACTTTCCAGAGCCCACGAAAAATTCTTGTGAGGAAAAACTAGAAACTTTGAAGGTTAATATGCCAGAGATCAGTTGGTCACATGTGAATCAATTAGCAATGGAACTCCTTTACACGATGGCATTATTTAAGATCATGTTTTGTCAAGCATAATTTGTTATAAAGTTCAAGTAATTTGAATGGTTGGCAAGCAGTGATATCAAATATACCTGATTATCTGGCCCTGTACTCGTATATGTGTTACTGCAGCCTTGTACTTTGAAGTCGTCCAGGTATCATATCACTCTGAAGTACCTGACTTGGAAAGAAAATAGGATCGAGTAGAACGCTTAGGCCAAACTTAAATATAAAGTTGATTGTTTTTACGTGACATGTCTGGATCCATATATTATCCGAAGTCCCATAGGATCGAATTTTAAAATGTGTAATAATTCAAGCATCAATACTGTCGGCAAAGGCATACAATATGCATCTGCAGGTTGCACAATCGTCAGTTCTCTTCTATCAATTTTCGGAGCTTTTGTCATCTTTTGGTCGTACTGGAAAATAAGTTCTATACGAAATTTTCCGCGGAAACTTCTAACATGTCTTACAGTGGCAGACTTTATGATAGCTTCAGGAAACTTAGTTGGAGCGACTGACTTTTTGTTTAATTATACCAATGGAACAGTTGACGCCTCCGGATCATATCCAAGCGTCTGCAACGCGCAAAGCTTCATTACGACGTTCGCTTCGATGGCGTCATTTTTCTGGACACTGGTAATAACAGCTCACATGATGGCATCCATACAATTCCGGAGCGACAGGACAAGGTCGGCTGTATTAAATGTCTCGTACCATGTAATATGTTGGGGTACTCCAGGTGAGCAATAAATGAGAAATTATTTCATTGGCTGGTTGATCTAATAATCTATTTCAATATTTGAAAGAGTGGAAATGGTTTATTCAAAATTTTAGCCATAGCTTTTAATGTATCATATAGACTGCATTTATCATAGGTCTTTCACATTTTAAAATTAAAAGTTCAATAAAATTAGATCCGATTTATAAATGTTAGACCAGGAGCAATACAAATGTGTATATTTGCCATGGTACAATAATAGCATTTTATCTAGAATTCATTGAATCGCAAACGACCACTTTGCAATCCTGAGCAAAACGCAACGGGCTAAATTAATCTGAACTCTTTGCATGCATATCTACAATAGAATGCAAACAACATACAACAGCAAATCCCGAATTTATATGACAGGTAACAAAAGCTCAGGTTCATAAAACGCTTTTCGTGTATAGATTGAAAAGATAACAAATGAAAGGTTGTTTTCAAACTCGTCATTAAATGATTTCTTGGAATATCAATTGAAAATATATTGAACATCCAATTAAACGCATCAAATTGATAAGATTAAATATCTCTTTCTAAATAAAAGTCTCCACTTGCAGGGATCATCACTGTTATAGCGGATGCATACGACGTTCTTGGCCGGAACAATGATACTTCTAATGCAGTGGCTGGAACTTGGTGTTGGATTAAGACAAATGACACTCAGTGGATGTTATTTACTGGGAAGGGCTGGGAAATCCTTTGCTATATACTCTCTCTAAGCATCCTTGTGTTGCTTAAATTAAAATTGGTAAGTAAACTCTCAGATACATATAGAATGGGACATATAAATAATGTTCTTAGCCATAGGGGCACATGTTGGTCTGTAAGAGAGACACTGTTGTCATCTTGGAGCTTTACATACATACATACATACATACATACATACTCTCTGTTGAAGAAGAAATAAAGTCAGTCGGTCAGTCGGTCAGTCAGTCAGTCAGACATACATGTACATATTACCTATACATGGTGTTAGCACAATAAATAAAATGTGATGCAGGCTTTACTCCATGTTGGAAAAAGTCATTTGGTTGGGACCGTCGGCTAACCAATGAACATTTTAAATTGTAAGACATGACTTGGGTAATAACTTCCATGCAAAATGAGGTGATTTATTTCTTTCAGTATTTTTCACGCCGTCGGCTAAAGGAGATTGAGCAAGATTTCAGGAATGAGGACACCCATTTTTTGTACCTTTGGTTAGTTTTGTGGCTTCTCCGAGTTTGGGGCACCATTCGATTCATACTACCCTTAT